>CAMPDV010006623.1:0-27223 GCA_946699065.1 Loxodes magnus
ATCTTCTTTTCTTACTTTACTTATTCACTTTTCTAAATACTTATCACTTCTCAAAGCATACTCCTTAAAACTGAAATTCTTTCTTCTTTTCTTACTTTACTTATTCACTTTTCTAAATACTTATCACTTCTCAAAGCATACTCCTTAAAACTGAAATTCTTTCTTCTTTTCTTACTTTACTTATTCACTTTTCTAAATACTTATCACTTCTCAAAGCATGCACTTAAAACTGAAATTATATCTTCTTTTCTAACTTTACTTATTCACTTTTCTAAATACTTAGTACTTCTCAAAGCATACTCCTTAAAACTGAAATTCTTTCTTCTTTTCTTACTTTACTTATTCACTTTTCTAAATACTTATCACTTCTCAAAGCATACTCCTTAAAACTGAAACTCTTTCTTCTTTTCTAACTTTACTTATTCACTTTTCTAAATACTTATCACTTCTCAAAGCATACTCCTTAAAACTGAAATTCTTTCTTCTTTTCTTATCTTACTTATTCACTTTTCTAAATACTTATTACTTCTCAAAGCATACTCCTTAAAACTGAAATTATTTCTTCTTTTCTTACTTTACTTACTCACTTTCTAAATACTTATTACTTCTCAAAGCATACTCCTTAAAACTGAAATTCTATCTTCTTTTCTTACTTTACTTACTCACTTTTCTAAATACTTATTACTTCTCAAAGCATACTCCTTAAAACTGAAATTCTTTCTACTTTTCAAACTTTACTTATTCACTTTTCTAAATACTTATCACTTCTCAAAGCATACTCCTTAAAACTGAAACTCTTTCTTCTTTTCTTACTTTACTTATTCACTTTTCTAAATACTTATTACTTCTCAAAGCATACTCCTTAAAACTGAAATTCTTTCTTCTTTTATTACTTTACTTATTCACTTTTCTAAATACTTATTACTTCTCAAAGCATACTCCTTAAAACTGAAACTCTTTCTTCTTTTCTTACTTTACTTATTCACTTTTCTAAATACTTATCACTTCTCAAAGCATACTCCTTAAAACTGAAATTCTTTCTACTTTTCAAACTTTACTTATTCACTTTCTAAATACTTATCACTTCTCAAAGCATACTCCTTAAAACTGAAACTCTTTCTTCTTTTCTTACTTTACTTATTCACTTTTCTAAATACTTAGTACTTCTCAAAGCATACTCCTTAAAACTGAAATTCTTTCTTTTTTCTTACTTTACTTATTCACTTTTCTAAATACTCATCACTTCTCAAAGCATACTCCTTAAAACTGAAACTCTTTCTTCTTTTCTTACTTTACTTATTCACTTTTCTAAATACTTATCACTTCTCAAAGCATACTCCTTAAAACTGAAATTCTTTCTTCTTTTCTTATCTTACTTATTCACTTTTCTAAATACTTATTACTTCTCAAAGCATACTCCTTAAAACTGAAATTATATCTTCTTTTCTAACTTTTCTTATTCACTTTTCTAAATACTTAGTACTTCTCAAAGCATGCACTTAAAACTGAAATTCTTTCTTCTTTTCTTATCTTACTTATTCACTTTTCTAAATACTTATTACTTCTCAAAGCATACTCCTTAAAACTGAAATTATATCTTCTTTTCTAACTTTTCTTATTCACTTTTCTAAATACTTAGTACTTCTCAAAGCATACTCCTTAAAACTGAAATTCTTTCTTTTTTCTTACTTTACTTATTCACTTTTCTAAATACTTATCACTTCTCAAAGCATACTCTTTAAAACTGAAACTCTTTCTTCTTTTCTTACTTTACTTATTCACTTTTCTAAATACTTATCACTTCTCAAGCATACTCCTTAAAACTGAAACTCTTTCTTCTTTTCTTATCTTACTTATTCACTTTTCTAAATACTTATCACTTCTCAAAGCATACTCCTTAAAACTGAAATTATATCTTCTTTTCTAACTTTACTTATTCACTTTTCTAAATACTTATCACTTCTCAAAGCATACTCCTTAAAACTGAAATTATATCTTCTTTTCTTACTTTACTTATTCACTTTTCTAAATACTTATCACTTCTCAAAGCATACTCCTTAAAACTGAAATTCTTTCTTTTTTCTTACTTTACTTATTCACTTTTCTAAATACTTATTACTTCTCAAAGCATACTCCTTAAAACTGAAATTCTTTCTTCTTTTCTTACTTTACTTATTCACTTTTCTAAATACTTATTACTTCTCAAAGCATACTCCTTAAAACTGAAATTCTTTCTTCTTTTCATATCTTACTTATTCACTTTTCTAAATACTTATTACTTCTCAAAGCATACTCCTTAAAACTGAAATTATTTCTTCTTTTCTTACTTTACTTACTCACTTTCTAAATACTTATTACTTCTCAAAGCATACTCCTTAAAACTGAAATTCTATCTTCTTTTCTTACTTTACTTACTCACTTTTCTAAATACTTATCACTTCTCAAAGCATACTCCTTAAAACTGAAATTATATCTTCTTTTCTAACTTTACTTATTCACTTTTCTAAATACTCATCACTTCTCAAAGCATACTCCTTAAAACTGAAACTCTTTCTTCTTTTCTTATCTTACTTATTCACTTTTCTAAATACTTATTACTTCTCAAAGCATACTCCTTAAAACTGAAATTATATCTTCTTTTCTAACTTTTCTTATTCACTTTTCTAAATACTTATTACTTCTCAAAGCATACTCCTTAAAACTGAAATTCTTTCTTCTTTTCTTACTTTACTTATTCACTTTTCTAAATACTTATCACTTCTCAAAGCATACTCCTTAAAACTGAAATTATATCTTCTTTTCTAACTTTACTTATTCACTTTTCTAAATACTTATTACTTCTCAAAGCATACTCCTTAAAACTGAAATTATATCTTCTTTTCTTACTTTACTTATTCACTTTTCTAAATACTTATCACTTCTCAAAGCATACTCCTTAAAACTGAAATTATATCTTCTTTTCTAACTTTACTTATTCACTTTTCTAAATACTTATCACTTCTCAAAGCATACTCCTTAAAACTGAAATTCTTTCTTCTTTTCTTACTTTACTTATTCACTTTTCTAAATACTTATCACTTCTCAAAGCATACTCCTTAAAACTGAAATTCTTTCTTTTTTCTTACTTTACTTATTCACTTTTCTAAATACTTATTACTTCTCAAAGCATACTCCTTGAAACTGAAATTATATCTTCTTTTCTAACTTTTCTTATTCACTTTTCTAAATACTTATTACTTCTCAAAGCATACTCCTTAAAACTGAAACTCTTTCTTCTTTTCTTATCTTACTTATTCACTTTTCTAAATACTTATCACTTCTCAAAGCATACTCCTTAAAACTGAAATTATATCTTCTTTTCTAACTTTACTTATTCACTTTTCTAAATACTTATTACTTCTCAAAGCATACTCCTTAAAACTGAAATTATATCTTCTTTTCTTACTTTACTTATTCACTTTTCTAAATACTTATTACTTCTCAAAGCATATTCCTTAAAACTGAAATTTTTTCTTCTTTTCTTACTTTAGTTATTCACTTTTCTAAATACTTATTACTTCTCAAAGCATACTCCTTAAAACTGAAATTATTTCTTCTTTTCTTACTTTACTTACTCACTTTTCTAAATACTTATTACTTCTCAAAGCATACTCCTTAAAACTGAAATTCTATCTTCTTTTCTTACTTTACTTACTCACTTTTCTAAATACTTATCACTTATCAAAGCATACTCCTTAAAACTGAAATTCTTTCTTCTTTTCTTATCTTACTTATTCACTTTTCTAAATACTTATTACTTCTCAAAGCATACTCCTTAAAACTGAAATTATATCTTCTTTTCTAACTTTACTTATTCACTTTTCTAAATACTTATCACTTCTCAAAGCATACTCCTTAAAACTGAAATTATATCTTCTTTTCTTACTTTACTTATTCACTTTTCTAAATACTTATCACTTCTCAAAGCATACTCCTTAAAACTGAAATTCTTTCTTCTTTTCTAACTTTACTTATTCACTTTTCAAAATACTCATCACTTCTCAAAGCATACTCCTTAAAACTGAAACTCTTTCTTCTTTTCTTACTTTACTTATTCACTTTTCTAAATACTTAGTACTTCTCAAAGCATACTCCTTAAAACTGAAATTCTTTCTTCTTTTCTTACTTTACTTATTCACTTTTCTAAATACTTATCACTTCTCAAAGCATGCACTTAAAACTGAAATTCTTTCTTCTTTTCTTATCTTACTTATTCACTTTTCTAAATACTTATCACTTATCAAAGCATACTCCTTAAAACTGAAATTCTTTCTTCTTTTCTTTCTTTACTTATTCACTTTTCTAAATACTTATTACTTCTCAAAGCATACTCCTTAAAACTGAAACTCTTTCTTCTTTTCTTACTTTACTTATTCACTTTTCTAAATACTTATTACTTCTCAAAGCATACTCCTTAAAACTGAAATTCTTTCTTCTTTTCTTACTTTACTTACTCACTTTCTAAATACTTATTACTTCTCAAAGCATACTCCTTAAAACTGAAATTCTATCTTCTTTTCTTACTTTACTTACTCACTTTTCTAAATACTTATTACTTCTCAAAGCATACTCCTTAAAACTGAAATTATTTCTTCTTTTCTTACTTTACTTACTCACTTTCTAAATACTTATTACTTCTCAAAGCATACTCCTTAAAACTGAAACTCTTTCTTCTTTTCTTACTTTACTTATTCACTTTTCTAAATACTTATTACTTCTCAAAGCATACTCCTTAAAACTGAAATTCTTTCTTCTTTTATTACTTTACTTATTCACTTTTCTAAATACTTATCACTTCTCAAAGCATGCACTTAAAACTGAAATTCTTTCTTCTTTTCTTACTTTACTTATTCACTTTTCTAAATACTTATCACTTCTCAAAGCATACTCCTTAAAACTGAAATTCTATCTTCTTTTCTAACTTTACTTATTCACTTTTCTAAATACTTATCACTTCTCAAAGCATACTCCTTAAAACTGAAACTCTTTCTTCTTTTCTAACTTTTCTTATTCACTTTTCTAAATACTTAGTACTTCTCAAAGCATACTCCTTAAAACTGAAATTCTTTCTTCTTTTCTTACTTTACTTATTCACTTTTCTAAATACTCATCACTTCTCAAAGCATACTCCTTAAAACTGAAACTCTTTCTTCTTTTCTTACTTTACTTATTCACTTTTCTAAATACTTATCACTTCTCAAAGCATACTCCTTAAAACTGAAATTCTTTCTTCTTTTCTTATCTTACTTATTCACTTTTCTAAATACTTATTACTTCTCAAAGCATACTCCTTAAAACTGAAATTATTTCTTCTTTTCTAACTTTTCTTATTCACTTTTCTAAATACTTAGTACTTCTCAAAGCATACTCCTTAAAACTGAAATTCTTTCTTTTTTCTTACTTTACTTATTCACTTTTCTAAATACTCATCACTTCTCAAAGCATACTCCTTAAAACTGAAACTCTTTCTTCTTTTCTTACTTTACTTATTCACTTTTCTAAATACTTATCACTTCTCAAAGCATACTCCTTAAAACTGAAATTCTTTCTTCTTTTCTTATCTTACTTATTCACTTTTCTAAATACTTATTACTTCTCAAAGCATACTCCTTAAAACTGAAATTATATCTTCTTTTCTAACTTTTCTTATTCACTTTTCTAAATACTTAGTACTTCTCAAAGCATACTCCTTAAAACTGAAATTCTTTCTTTTTTCTTACTTTACTTATTCACTTTTCTAAATACTTATCACTTCTCAAAGCATACTCCTTAAAACTGAAATTCTTTCTTCTTTTCTTACTTTACTTATTCACTTTTCTAAATACTTATCACTTATCAAAGCATACTCCTTAAAACTGAAATTCTTTCTTCTTTTCTTATCTTACTTATTCACTTTTCTAAATACTTATCACTTCTCAAAGCATACTCCTTAAAACTGAAATTATATCTTCTTTTCTAACTTTACTTATTCACTTTTCTAAATACTTATTACTCTTCAAAGCATACTCCTTAAAACTGAAATTATATCTTCTTTTCTTACTTTACTTATTCACTTTTCTAAATACTTATCACTTCTCAAAGCATACTCCTTAAAACTGAAATTATATCTTCTTTTCTAACTTTACTTATTCACTTTTCTAAATACTCATCACTTCTCAAAGCATACTCCTTAAAACTGAAACTCTTTCTTCTTTTCTTATCTTACTTATTCACTTTTCTAAATACTTATTACTTCTCAAAGCATACTCCTTAAAACTGAAATTATATCTTCTTTTCTAACTTTTCTTATTCACTTTTCTAAATACTTATTACTTCTCAAAGCATACTCCTTAAAACTGAAATTCTTTCTTCTTTTCTTACTTTACTTATTCACTTTTCTAAATACTTATCACTTCTCAAAGCATACTCCTTAAAACTGAAATTATATCTTCTTTTCTTACTTTACTTATTCACTTTTCTAAATACTTATCACTTCTCAAAGCATACTCCTTAAAACTGAAATTCTTTCTTTTTTCTTACTTTACTTCTTCACTTTTAAATACTTATTACTTCTCAAAGCATACTCCTTAAAACTGAAATTCTATCTTCTTTTCTTACTTTACTTACTCACTTTTCTAAATACTTATTACTTCTCAAAGCATACTCCTTAAAACTGAAATTCTTTCTACTTTTCAAACTTTACTTATTCACTTTTCTAAATACTTATTACTTCTCAAAGCATACTCCTTAAAACTGAAACTCTTTCTTCTTTTCTTACTTTACTTATTCACTTTTCTAAATACTTATTACTTCTCAAAGCATACTCCTTAAAACTGAAATTCTTTCTTCTTTTATTACTTTACTTATTCACTTTTCTAAATACTTATTACTTCTCAAAGCATACTCCTTAAAACTGAAACTCTTTCTTCTTTTCTTACTTTACTTATTCACTTTTCTAAATACTTATCACTTCTCAAAGCATACTCCTTAAAACTGAAATTATATCTTCTTTTCTTACTTTACTTATTCACTTTTCTAAATACTTATTACTTCTCAAAGCATACTCCTTAAAACTGAAATTATATCTTCTTTTCTTACTTTACTTATTCACTTTTCTAAATACTAATCACTTCTCAAAGCATACTCCTTAAAACTGAAATTATATCTTCTTTTCTAACTTTACTTATTCACTTTTCTAAATACTTATCACTTCTCAAAGCATACTCCTTAAAACTGAAATTATATCTTCTTTTCTAACTTTACTTATTCACTTTTCTAAATACTTATCACTTATCAAAGCATACTCCTTAAAACTGAAATTCTTTCTTCTTTTCTTACTTTACTTATTCACTTTTCTAAATACTTATTACTTCTCAAAGCATACTCCTTAAAACTGAAATTATATCTTCTTTTCTTACTTTACTTACTCACTTTCTAAATACTTATTACTTCTCAAAGCATACTCCTTAAAACTGAAATTCTTTCTACTTTTCTTACTTTACTTATTCACTTTTCTAAATACTTATTACTTCTCAAAGCATACTCCTTAAAACTGAAATTCTTTCTACTTTTCTAACTTTACTTATTCACTTTTCTAAATACTTATTACTTCTCAAAGCATACTCCTTAAAACTGAAATTCTTTCTTCTTTTATTACTTTACTTATTCACTTTTCTAAATACTTATTACTTCTCAAAGCATACTCCTTAAAACTGAAATTATTTCTTCTTTTCTTACTTTACTTATTCACTTTTCTAAATACTTATTACTTCTCAAAGCATACTCCTTAAAACTGAAATTATATCTTCTTTTCTAACTTTTCTTATTCACTTTTCTAAATACTTATTACTTCTCAAAGCATACTCCTTAAAACTGAAACTCTTTCTTCTTTTCTTACTTTACTTATTCACTTTTCTAAATACTTATCACTTCTCAAAGCATACTCCTTAAAACTGAAATTATATCTTCTTTTCTTACTTTACTTATTCACTTTTCTAAATACTTATCACTTCTCAAAGCATACTCCTTAAAACTGAAATTATATCTTCTTTTCTTACTTTACTTATTCACTTTTCTAAATACTTATCACTTCTCAAAGCATACTCCTTAAAACTGAAATTATATCTTCTTTTCTAACTTTACTTATTCACTTTTCTAAATACTTATCACTTCTCAAAGCATACTCCTTAAAACTGAAATTCTTTCTTCTTTTCTTACTTTACTTATTCACTTTTCTAAATACTTATCACTTATCAAAGCATACTCCTTAAAACTGAAACTCTTTCTTCTTTTCTTACTTTACTTATTCACTTTTCTAAATACTTATTACTTCTCAAAGCATACTCCTTAAAACTGAAATTATATCTTCTTTTCTAACTTTACTTATTCACTTTTCTAAATACTTATCACTTCTCAAAGCATACTCCTTAAAACTGAAATTATATCTTCTTTTCTTACTTTACTTATTCACTTTTCTAAATACTTATCACTTCTCAAAGCATACTCCTTAAAACTGAAACTCTTTCTTCTTTTCTAACTTTACTTATTCACTTTTCTAAATACTTATTACTTCTCAAAGCATACTCCTTAAAACTGAAATTCTTTCTTCTTTTCTTACTTTACTTATTCACTTTTCTAAATACTTATTACTTCTCAAAGCATACTCCTTAAAACTGAAATTCTTTCTACTTTTCTAACTTTACTTATTCACTTTTCTAAATACTTATTACTTCTCAAAGCATACTCCTTAAAACTGAAATTCTTTCTTTTTTCTTACTTTACTTATTCACTTTTCTAAATACTTATCACTTATCAAAGCATACTCCTTAAAACTGAAATTCTTTCTTCTTTTCTTACTTTACTTATTCACTTTTCTAAATACTTATTACTTCTCAAAGCATACTCCTTAAAACTGAAATTCTTTCTACTTTTCTTACTTTACTTATTCACTTTTCTAAATACTTATCACTTCTCAAAGCATACTCCTTAAAACTGAAATTCTTTCTTCTTTTCTTACTTTACTTATTCACTTTTCTAAATACTTATCACTTCTCAAAGCATGCACTTAAAACTGAAATTATATCTTCTTTTCTTACTTTACTTATTCACTTTTCTAAATACTTATTACTTCTCAAAGCATACTCCTTAAAACTGAAATTCTTTCTTCTTTTCTTACTTTACTTATTCACTTTTCTAAATACTTATTACTTCTCAAAGCATACTCCTTAAAACTGAAATTATATCTTCTTTTCTAACTTTACTTATTCACTTTTCTAAATACTTATTACTTCTCAAAGCATACTCCTTAAAACTGAAATTATATCTTCTTTTCTTACTTTACTTATTCACTTTTCTAAATACTTATTACTTCTCAAAGCATACTCCTTAAAACTGAAATTATATCTTCTTTTCTAACTTTACTTATTCACTTTTCTAAATACTTATTACTTCTCAAAGCATGCACTTAAAACTGAAACTCTTTCTTCTTTTCTTACTTTACTTATTCACTTTTCAAAATACTTATTACTTCTCAAAGCATACTCCTTAAAACTGAAATTATATCTTCTTTTCTAACTTTACTTATTCACTTTTCTAAATACTTATCACTTCTCAAAGCATACTCCTTAAAACTGAAATTCTTTCTTCTTTTCTTACTTTACTTATTCACTTTTCTAAATACTTATCACTTCTCAAAGCATGCACTTAAAACTGAAATTCTTTCTTCTTTTCTTACTTTACTTATTCACTTTTCTAAATACTTATTACTTCTCAAAGCATACTCCTTAAAACTGAAACTCTTTCTTCTTTTCTTACTTTACTTATTCACTTTTCTAAATACTTAGTACTTCTCAAAGCATACTCCTTAAAACTGAAATTCTTTCTTCTTTTCTTACTTTACTTATTCACTTTTCTAAATACTTATCACTTCTCAAAGCATGCACTTAAAACTGAAACTCTTTCTTCTTTTCTTACTTTACTTATTCACTTTTCAAAATACTTATTACTTCTCAAAGCATACTCCTTAAAACTGAAATTCTTTCTACTTTTCTAACTTTACTTATTCACTTTTCTAAATACTTATTACTTCTCAAAGCATACTCCTTAAAACTGAAATTCTTTCTTCTTTTCTTATCTTACTTATTCACTTTTCTAAATACTTATTACTTCTCAAAGCATACTCCTTAAAACTGAAATTATATCTTCTTTTCTTACTTTACTTACTCACTTTCTAAATACTTATTACTTCTCAAAGCATACTCCTTAAAACTGAAATTCTATCTTCTTTTCTTACTTTACTTACTCACTTTTCTAAATACTTATTACTTCTCAAAGCATACTCCTTAAAACTGAAATTCTTTCTACTTTTCAAACTTTACTTATTCACTTTTCTAAATACTTATCACTTCTCAAAGCATACTACTTAAAACTGAAACTCTTTCTTCTTTTCTTACTTTACTTATTCACTTTTCTAAATACTTATTACTTCTCAAAGCATACTCCTTAAAACTGAAATTCTTTCTTCTTTTATTACTTTACTTATTCACTTTTCTAAATACTTATTACTTCTCAAAGCATACTCCTTAAAACTGAAACTCTTTCTTCTTTTCTTACTTTACTTATTCACTTTTCTAAATACTTATCACTTCTCAAAGCATACTCCTTAAAACTGAAATTATATCTTCTTTTCTTACTTTACTTATTCACTTTTCTAAATACTTATCACTTCTCAAAGCATACTCCTTAAAACTGAAATTATATCTTCTTTTCTTACTTTACTTATTCACTTTTCTAAATACTTATCACTTCTCAAAGCATACTCCTTAAAACTGAAATTATATCTTCTTTTCTAACTTTACTTATTCACTTTTCTAAATACTTATCACTTCTCAAAGCATACTCCTTAAAACTGAAATTATATCTTCTTTTCTAACTTTACTTACTCACTTTCTAAATACTTATTACTTCTCAAAGCATATTCCTTAAAACTGAAATTCTTTCTTCTTTTCTTACTTTAGTTATTCACTTTTCTAAATACTTATTACTTCTCAAAGCATACTCCTTAAAACTGAAATTATTTCTTCTTTTCTTACTTTACTTACTCACTTTTCTAAATACTTATTACTTCTCAAAGCATACTCCTTAAAACTGAAATTCTATCTTCTTTTCTTACTTTACTTACTCACTTTTCTAAATACTTATTACTTCTCAAAGCATACTCCTTAAAACTGAAATTCTTTCTACTTTTCAAACTTTACTTATTCACTTTTCTAAATACTTATCACTTCTCAAAGCATACTCCTTAAAACTGAAACTCTTTCTTCTTTTCTTACTTTAGTTATTCACTTTTCTAAATACTTATTACTTCTCAAAGCATACTCCTTAAAACTGAAATTATTTCTTCTTTTCTTACTTTACTTACTCACTTTTCTAAATACTTATTACTTCTCAAAGCATACTCCTTAAAACTGAAATTCTATCTTCTTTTCTTACTTTACTTACTCACTTTTCTAAATACTTATTACTTCTCAAAGCATACTCCTTAAAACTGAAATTCTTTCTACTTTTCAAACTTTACTTATTCACTTTTCTAAATACTTATCACTTCTCAAAGCATACTCCTTAAAACTGAAATTATATCTTCTTTTCTTACTTTACTTATTCACTTTTCTAAATACTTATTACTTCTCAAAGCATACTCCTTAAAACTGAAATTATATCTTCTTTTCTTACTTTACTTATTCACTTTTCTAAATACTTATCACTTCTCAAAGCATACTCCTTAAAACTGAAATTATATCTTCTTTTCTAACTTTACTTATTCAATTTTCTAAATACTTATCACTTCTCAAAGCATACTCCTTAAAACTGAAATTATATCTTCTTTTCTTACTTTACTTATTCACTTTTCTAAATACTTATCACTTCTCAAAGCATACTCCTTAAAACTGAAATTATATCTTCTTTTCTAACTTTACTTATTCACTTTTCTAAATACTTATCACTTCTCAAAGCATACTCCTTAAAACTGAAATTCTTTCTTCTTTTCTTACTTTACTTATTCACTTTTCTAAATACTAATCACTTCTCAAAGCATACTCCTTAAAACTGAAATTCTTTCTTCTTTTCTTACTTTACTTATTCACTTTTCTAAATACTCATCACTTCTCAAAGCATACTCCTTAAAATTGAAACTCTTTCTTCTTTTCTTATCTTACTTATTCACTTTTCTAAATACTTATTACTTCTCAAAGCATGCACTTAAAACTGAAACTCTTTCTTCTTTTCTTACTTTACTTATTCACTTTTCAAAATACTTATTACTTCTCAAAGCATACTCCTTAAAACTGAAATTATATCTTCTTTTCTAACTTTACTTATTCACTTTTCTAAATACTTATCACTTCTCAAAGCATACTCCTTAAAACTGAAATTCTTTCTTCTTTTCTTACTTTACTTATTCACTTTTCTAAATACTTATCACTTCTCAAAGCATGCACTTAAAACTGAAATTCTTTCTTCTTTTCTTACTTTACTTATTCACTTTTCTAAATACTTATTACTTCTCAAAGCATACTCCTTAAAACTGAAACTCTTTCTTCTTTTCTTACTTTACTTATTCACTTTTCTAAATACTTAGTACTTCTCAAAGCATACTCCTTAAAACTGAAATTCTTTCTTCTTTTCTTACTTTACTTATTCACTTTTCTAAATACTTATCACTTCTCAAAGCATGCACTTAAAACTGAAATTATATCTTCTTTTCTTACTTTACTTATTCACTTTTCTAAATACTTATTACTTCTCAAAGCATACTCCTTAAAACTGAAATTCTTTCTTCTTTTCTTACTTTACTTATTCACTTTTCTAAATACTTATTACTTCTCAAAGCATACTCCTTAAAACTGAAATTCTTTCTACTTTTCTAACTTTACTTATTCACTTTTCTAAATACTTATTACTTCTCAAAGCATACTCCTTAAAACTGAAATTCTTTCTTTTTTCTTACTTTACTTATTCACTTTTCTAAATACTTATCACTTATCAAAGCATACTCCTTAAAACTGAAATTCTTTCTTCTTTTCTTACTTTACTTATTCACTTTTCTAAATACTTATTACTTCTCAAAGCATACTCCTTAAAACTGAAATTCTTTCTACTTTTCTTACTTTACTTATTCACTTTTCTAAATACTTATCACTTCTCAAAGCATACTCCTTAAAACTGAAATTCTTTCTTCTTTTCTTACTTTACTTATTCACTTTTCTAAATACTTATCACTTCTCAAAGCATGCACTTAAAACTGAAATTATATCTTCTTTTCTTACTTTACTTATTCACTTTTCTAAATACTTATTACTTCTCAAAGCATACTCCTTAAAACTGAAATTCTTTCTTCTTTTCTTACTTTACTTATTCACTTTTCTAAATACTTATTACTTCTCAAAGCATACTCCTTAAAACTGAAATTATATCTTCTTTTCTAACTTTACTTATTCACTTTTCTAAATACTTATTACTTCTCAAAGCATACTCCTTAAAACTGAAATTATATCTTCTTTTCTTACTTTACTTATTCACTTTTCTAAATACTTATTACTTCTCAAAGCATACTCCTTAAAACTGAAATTATATCTTCTTTTCTAACTTTACTTATTCACTTTTCTAAATACTTATTACTTCTCAAAGCATGCACTTAAAACTGAAACTCTTTCTTCTTTTCTTACTTTACTTATTCACTTTTCAAAATACTTATTACTTCTCAAAGCATACTCCTTAAAACTGAAATTATATCTTCTTTTCTAACTTTACTTATTCACTTTTCTAAATACTTATCACTTCTCAAAGCATACTCCTTAAAACTGAAATTCTTTCTTCTTTTCTTACTTTACTTATTCACTTTTCTAAATACTTATCACTTCTCAAAGCATGCACTTAAAACTGAAATTCTTTCTTCTTTTCTTACTTTACTTATTCACTTTTCTAAATACTTATTACTTCTCAAAGCATACTCCTTAAAACTGAAACTCTTTCTTCTTTTCTTACTTTACTTATTCACTTTTCTAAATACTTAGTACTTCTCAAAGCATACTCCTTAAAACTGAAATTCTTTCTTCTTTTCTTACTTTACTTATTCACTTTTCTAAATACTTATCACTTCTCAAAGCATGCACTTAAAACTGAAACTCTTTCTTCTTTTCTTACTTTACTTATTCACTTTTCAAAATACTTATTACTTCTCAAAGCATACTCCTTAAAACTGAAATTCTTTCTACTTTTCTAACTTTACTTATTCACTTTTCTAAATACTTATTACTTCTCAAAGCATACTCCTTAAAACTGAAATTCTTTCTTCTTTTCTTATCTTACTTATTCACTTTTCTAAATACTTATTACTTCTCAAAGCATACTCCTTAAAACTGAAATTATATCTTCTTTTCTTACTTTACTTACTCACTTTCTAAATACTTATTACTTCTCAAAGCATACTCCTTAAAACTGAAATTCTATCTTCTTTTCTTACTTTACTTACTCACTTTTCTAAATACTTATTACTTCTCAAAGCATACTCCTTAAAACTGAAATTCTTTCTACTTTTCAAACTTTACTTATTCACTTTTCTAAATACTTATCACTTCTCAAAGCATACTACTTAAAACTGAAACTCTTTCTTCTTTTCTTACTTTACTTATTCACTTTTCTAAATACTTATTACTTCTCAAAGCATACTCCTTAAAACTGAAATTCTTTCTTCTTTTATTACTTTACTTATTCACTTTTCTAAATACTTATTACTTCTCAAAGCATACTCCTTAAAACTGAAACTCTTTCTTCTTTTCTTACTTTACTTATTCACTTTTCTAAATACTTATCACTTCTCAAAGCATACTCCTTAAAACTGAAATTATATCTTCTTTTCTTACTTTACTTATTCACTTTTCTAAATACTTATTACTTCTCAAAGCATACTCCTTAAAACTGAAATTATATCTTCTTTTCTTACTTTACTTATTCACTTTTCTAAATACTTATCACTTCTCAAAGCATACTCCTTAAAACTGAAATTATATCTTCTTTTCTAACTTTACTTATTCACTTTTCTAAATACTTATCACTTCTCAAAGCATACTCCTTAAAACTGAAATTATATCTTCTTTTCTAACTTTACTTATTCACTTTTCTAAATACTCATCACTTCTCAAAGCATACTCCTTAAAACTGAAATTATATCTTCTTTTCTTACTTTACTTATTCACTTTTCGCAATACTTAGTACTTCTCAAAGCATACTCCTTAAAACTGAAACTCTTTCTTCTTTTCTTATCTTACTTATTCACTTTTCTAAATACTTATCACTTCTCAAAGCATGCACTTAAAACTGAAACTCTTTCTTCTTTTCTTACTTCACTTATTCACTTTTCTAAATACTTATTACTTCTCAAAGCATACTCCTTAAAACTGAAACTCTTTCTTCTTTTCTTACTTCACTTATTCACTTTTCTAAATACTTATTACTTCTCAAAGCATACTCCTTAAAACTGAAATTCTTTCTTCTTTTCTTACTTTACTTATTCACTTTTCTAAATACTTATTACTTCTCAAAGCATACTCCTTAAAACTGAAATTATATCTTCTTTTCTTACTTTACTTATTCACTTTTCTAAATACTTATTACTTCTCAAAGCATACTCCTTAAAACTGAAATTATATCTTCTTTTCTAACTTTACTTATTTACTTTTCTAAATACTTATCACTTCTCAAAGCATACTCCTTAAAACTGAAATTCTTTTTTCTTTTCTTATCTTACTTATTCACTTTTCTAAATACTTATTACTTCTCAAAGCATACTCCTTAAAACTGAAATTATTTCTTCTTTTCTTACTTTACTTATTCACTTTCTAAATACTTATTACTTCTCAAAGCATACTCCTTAAAACTGAAATTCTATCTTCTTTTCTTACTTTACTTACTCACTTTTCTAAATACTTATTACTTCTCAAAGCATACTCCTTAAAACTGAAATTCTTTCTTCTTTTCTTACTTTACTTATTCACTTTTCTAAATACTTATTACTTCTCAAAGCATATTCCTTAAAACTGAAATTCTTTCTTCTTTTCTTACTTTACTTATTCACTTTTCTAAATACTTATCACTTCTCAAAGCATGCACTTAAAACTGAAATTCTTTCTTCTTTTCTTACTTTACTTATTCACTTTTCTAAATACTTATCACTTATCAAAGCATACTCCTTAAAACTGAAATTCTTTCTTCTTTTCTTACTTTACTTATTCACTTTTCTAAATACTTATCACTTATCAAAGCATACTCCTTAAAACTGAAATTCTTTCTTCTTTTCTTACTTTACTTATTCACTTTTCTAAATACTTATTACTTCTCAAAGCATACTCCTTAAAACTGAAATTATATCTTCTTTTCTAACTTTACTTATTCACTTTTCTAAATACTTATCACTTCTCAAAGCATACTCCTTAAAACTGAAATTCTTTCTACTTTTCTTACTTTACTTATTCACTTTTCTAAATACTTATTACTTCTCAAAGCATACTCCTTAAAACTGAAATTCTTTCTACTTTTCTAACTTTACTTATTCACTTTTCTAAATACTTATTACTTCTCAAAGCATACTCCTTAAAACTGAAATTATATCTTCTTTTCTAACTTTACTTATTCACTTTTCTAAATACTTATCACTTCTCAAAGCATACTCCTTAAAACTGAAATTCTTTCTACTTTTCTTACTTTACTTATTCACTTTTCTAAATACTTATTACTTCTCAAAGCATACTCCTTAAAACTGAAACTCTTTCTTCTTTTCTTATCTTACTTATTCACTTTTCTAAATACTTATTACTTCTCAAAGCATACTCCTTAAAACTGAAATTATATCTTCTTTTCTTACTTTACTTATTCACTTTTCTAAATACTTATCACTTCTCAAAGCATGCACTTAAAACTGAAATTCTTTCTTCTTTTCTTATCTTACTTATTCACTTTTCGCAATACTTAGTACTTCTCAAAGCATACTCCTTAAAACTGAAACTCTTTCTTCTTTTCTTATCTTACTTATTCACTTTTCTAAATACTTATTACTTCTCAAAGCATACTCCTTAAAACTGAAATTCTTTCTACTTTTCTAACTTTTCTTATTCACTTTTCTAAATACTTAGTACTTCTCAAAGCATACTCCTTAAAACTGAAATTCTTTCTTCTTTTCTTACTTTACTTATTCACTTTTCTAAATACTCATCACTTCTCAAAGCATACTCCTTAAAACTGAAATTATATCTTCTTTTCTTACTTTACTTATTCACTTTTCTAAATACTTATCACTTCTCAAAGCATACTCCTTAAAACTGAAATTCTTTCTTCTTTTCTTACTTTACTTATTCACTTTTCTAAATACTTATTACTTCTCAAAGCATACTCCTTAAAACTGAAATTATATCTTCTTTTCTTACTTTACTTATTCACTTTTCTAAATACTTATTACTTCTCAAAGCATACTCCTTAAAACTGAAATTCTTTCTTCTTTTCTTACTTTACTTATTCACTTTTCTAAATACTTATCACTTCTCAAAGCATGCACTTAAAACTGAAACTTTTTCTTCTTTTCTTACTTCACTTATTCACTTTTCTAAATACTCATCACTTCTCAAAGCATACTCCTTAAAACTGAAACTCTTTCTTCTTTTCTTATCTTACTTATTCACTTTTCTAAATACTTATTACTTCTCAAAGCATACTCCTTAAAACTGAAATTATATCTTCTTTTCTAACTTTTCTTATTCACTTTTCTAAATACTTAGTACTTCTCAAAGCATACTCCTTAAAACTGAAATTCTTTCTTCTTTTCTTACTTTACTTATTCACTTTTCTAAATACTTATTACTTCTCAAAGCATACTCCTTAAAACTGAAATTATATCTTCTTTTCTAACTTTACTTATTCACTTTTCTAAATACTTATCACTTCTCAAAGCATACTCCTTAAAACTGAAATTCTTTCTTCTTTTCTTACTTTACTTATTCACTTTTCTAAATACTTATTACTTCTCAAAGCATACTCCTTAAAACTGAAATTCTTTCTTCTTTTCTTACTTTACTTATTCACTTTTCTAAATACTTATTACTTCTCAAAGCATACTCCTTAAAACTGAAATTATATCTTCTTTTCTTACTTTACTTATTCACTTTTCTAAATACTTATTACTTCTCAAAGCATACTCCTTAAAACTGAAATTATATCTTCTTTTCTTACTTTACTTATTCACTTTTCTAAATACTTATCACTTCTCAAAGCATACTCCTTAAAACTGAAATTCTTTCTTCTTTTCTTACTTTACTTATTCACTTTTCTAAATACTTATCACTTCTCAAAGCATACTCCTTAAAACTGAAATTATATCTTCTTTTCTAACTTTACTTATTCACTTTTCTAAATACTTATCACTTCTCAAAGCATACTCCTTAAAACTGAAATTATATCTTCTTTTCTAACTTTACTTATTCACTTTTCTAAATACTCATCACTTCTCAAAGCATACTCCTTAAAACTGAAATTATATCTTCTTTTCTAACTTTACTTATTCACTTTTCTAAATACTCATCACTTCTCAAAGCATACTCCTTAAAACTGAAACTCTTTCTTCTTTTCTAATTTTACTTATTCACTTTTCTAAATACTTATTACTTCTCAAAGCATACTCCTTAAAACTGAAACTCTTTCTTCTTTTCTTATCTTACTTATTCACTTTTCTAAATACTTATTACTTCTCAAAGCATACTCCTTAAAACTGAAACTCTTTCTTCTTTTCTTACTTTACTTATTCACTTTTCTAAATACTTATCACTTCTCAAAGCATACTCCTTAAAATGAAATTCTTTCTTCTTTTCTTATCTTACTTATTCACTTTTCTAAATACTTATTACTTCTCAAAGCATACTCCTTAAAACTGAAATTATATCTTCTTTTCTAACTTTACTTATTCACTTTTCTAAATACTCATCACTTCTCAAAGCATACTCCTTAAAACTGAAATTATATCTTCTTTTCTAACTTTACTTATTCACTTTTCTAAATACTCATCACTTCTCAAAGCATACTCCTTAAAACTGAAATTATATCTTCTTTTCTTACTTTACTTATTCACTTTTCTAAATACTTATCACTTCTCAAAGCATACTCCTTAAAACTGAAATTCTTTCTTCTTTTCTTACTTTACTTATTCACTTTTCTAAATACTTATTACTTCTCAAAGCATACTCCTTAAAACTGAAATTATATCTTCTTTTCTTACTTTACTTATTCACTTTTCTAAATACTTATTACTTCTCAAAGCATACTCCTTAAAACTGAAATTATATCTTCTTTTCTAACTTTACTTATTCACTTTTCTAAATACTTATCACTTCTCAAAGCATACTCCTTAAAACTGAAATTCTTTCTTCTTTTCTTACTTTACTTATTCACTTTTCTAAATACTTATCACTTCTCAAAGCATACTCCTTAAAACTGAAATTATATCTTCTTTTCTTACTTTACTTATTCACTTTTCTAAATACTTATCACTTCTCAAAGCATGCACTTAAAACTGAAATTCTTTCTTCTTTTCTTACTTCACTTATTCACTTTTCTAAATACTTATTACTTCTCAAAGCATACTCCTTAAAACTGAAATTCTTTCTTCTTTTCTAACTTTACTTATTCACTTTTCTAAATACTTAGTACTTCTCAAAGCATACTCCTTAAAACTGAAATTATATCTTCTTTTCTAACTTTTCTTATTCACTTTTCTAAATACTTATTATTTCTCAAAGCATACTCCTTAAAACTGAAATTCTTTCTTCTTTTCTAACTTTACTTATTCACTTTTCTAAATACTTATTACTTCTCAAAGCATACTCCTTAAAACTGAAATTATATCTTCTTTTCTTACTTTACTTATTCACTTTTCTAAATACTTATTACTTCTCAAAGCATACTCCTTAAAACTGAAATTCTTTCTTCTTTTCTTACTTTACTTATTCACTTTTCTAAATACTTATTACTTCTCAAAGCATACTCCTTAAAACTGAAATTATATCTTCTTTTCTTACTTTACTTATTCACTTTTCTAAATACTTATTACTTCTCAAAGCATACTCCTTAAAACTGAAATTATATCTTCTTTTCTAACTTTACTTATTCACTTTTCTAAATACTTATCACTTCTCAAAGCATACTCCTTAAAACTGAAATTCTTTCTTCTTTTCTTACTTTACTTATTCACTTTTCTAAATACTTATTACTTCTCAAAGCATACTCCTTAAAACTGAAATTCTTTCTTCTTT
Organism: Loxodes magnus; assembly: GCA_946699065.1. Lineage (NCBI taxonomy): Eukaryota > Ciliophora > Karyorelictea > Loxodida > Loxodidae > Loxodes > Loxodes magnus. Next base: position 20,367 of record CAMPDV010006623.1, read on the forward strand.
TCTTACTTTACTTATTCACTTTTCTAAATACTTATTACTTCTCAAAGCATACTCCTTAAAACTGAAATTATATCTTCTTTTCTTACTTTACTTATTCACTTTTCTAAATACTTATCACTTCTCAAAGCATACTCCTTAAAACTGAAATTATATCTTCTTTTCTTACTTTACTTATTCACTTTTCTAAATACTTATTACTTCTCAAAGCATACTCCTTAAAACTGAAATTATATCTTCTTTTCTAACTTTACTTATTCACTTTTCTAAATACTTATCACTTCTCAAAGCATACTCCTTAAAACTGAAACTCTTTCTTCTTTTCTTATCTTACTTATTCACTTTTCTAAATACTTATTACTTCTCAAAGCATACTCCTTAAAACTGAAATTATTTCTTCTTTTCTAACTTTACTTATTCACTTTTCTAAATACTTATCACTTCTCAAAGCATACTCCTTAAAACTGAAATTCTTTCTTCTTTTCTTACTTTACTTATTCACTTTTCTAAATACTTATCACTTCTCAAAGCATACTCCTTAAAACTGAAATTCTTTCTTCTTTTCTTACTTTACTTATTCACTTTTCTAAATACTTATCACTTCTCAAAGCATACTCCTTAAAACTGAAATTCTTTCTTCTTTTCTTACTTTACTTATTCACTTTTCTAAATACTTATTACTTCTCAAAGCATACTCCTTAAAACTGAAATTCTTTCTTCTTTTCTTACTTTACTTATTCACTTTTCTAAATACTTATCACTTCTCAAAGCATACTCCTTAAAACTGAAATTATTTCTTCTTTTCTTACTTTACTTATTCACTTTTCTAAATACTTATCACTTCTCAAAGCATACTCCTTAAAACTGAAATTATTTCTTCTTTTCTTACTTTACTTATTCACTTTTCTAAATACTTATTACTTCTCAAAGCATACTCCTTAAAACTGAAATTCTTTCTTCTTTTCTTACTTTACTTATTCACTTTTCTAAATACTTATTACTTCTCAAAGCATACTCCTTAAAACTGAAATTATTTCTTCTTTTCTTACTTTACTTATTCACTTTTCTAAATACTTATTACTTCTCAAAGCATACTCCTTAAAACTGAAATTATATCTTCTTTTCTTACTTTACTTATTCACTTTTCTAAATACTTATTACTTCTCAAAGCATACTCCTTAAAACTGAAATTCTTTCTTCTTTTCTAACTTTACTTATTCACTTTTCTAAATACTTATTACTTCTCAAAGCATACTCCTTAAAACTGAAATTATATCTTCTTTTCTTACTTTACTTATTCACTTTTCTAAATACTTATTACTTCTCAAAGCATACTCCTTAAAACTGAAATTCTTTCTTCTTTTCTTACTTTACTTATTCACTTTTCTAAATACTTATTACTTCTCAAAGCATACTCCTTAAAACTGAAATTCTTTCTTCTTTTCTTACTTTACTTATTCACTTTTCTAAATACTTATTACTTCTCAAAGCATACTCCTTAAAACTGAAATTCTTTCTTCTTTTCTTACTTTACTTATTCACTTTTCTAAATACTTATTACTTCTCAAAGCATACTCCTTAAAACTGAAATTACTTTCTCACTTTTCTAAATACTTTACTTATTCACTTTTCTAAATACTTATATTACTTCTCAAAGCATACTCCTTAAAACTGAAATTCTTTCTTCTTTTCTTACTTTACTTATTCACTTTTCTAAATACTTATTACTTCTCAAAGCATACTCCTTAAAACTGAAATTATATCTTCTTTTCTAACTTTACTTATTCACTTTTCTAAATACTTATTACTTCTCAAAGCATACTCCTTAAAACTGAAACTCTTTCTTCTTTTCTTACTTTACTTATTCACTTTTCTAAATACTTATTACTTCTCAAAGCATACTCCTTAAAACTGAAATTATATCTTCTTTTCTAACTTTACTTATTCACTTTTCTAAATACTTATCACTTCTCAAAGCATACTCCTTAAAACTGAAATTCTTTCTTCTTTTCTTACTTTACTTATTCACTTTTCTAAATACTTATCACTTCTCAAAGCATACTCCTTAAAACTGAAATTATATCTTCTTTTCTAACTTTACTTATTCACTTTTCTAAATACTTATTACTTCTCAAAGCATACTCCTTAAAACTGAAACTCTTTCTTCTTTTCTTACTTTACTTATTCACTTTTCTAAATACTAATCACTTCTTAAAGCATACTCCTTAAAACTGAAATTATTTCTTCTTTTCTTACTTTACTTACTCACTTTTCTAAATACTTATCACTTCTCAAAGCATACTCCTTAAAACTGAAATTATATCTTCTTTTCTTACTTTACTTATTCACTTTTCTAAATACTTATTACTTCTCAAAGCATACTCCTTAAAACTGAAATTCTTTCTTCTTTTCTTACTTTACTTATTCACTTTTCTAAATACTTATTACTTCTCAAAGCATACTCCTTAAAACTGAAATTCTTTCTTCTTTTCTTACTTTACTTATTCACTTTTCTAAATACTTATTACTTCTCAAAGCATACTCCTTAAAACTGAAATTCTTTCTTCTTTTCTTACTTTACTTATTCACTTTTCTAAATACTTATTACTTCTCAAAGCATACTCCTTAAAACTGAAACTCTTTCTTCTTTTCTAACTTTACTTATTCACTTTTCTAAATACTTATTACTTCTCAAAGCATACTCCTTAAAACTGAAACTCTTTCTTCTTTTCTTACTTTACTTACTCACTTTTCTAAATACTTATTACTTCTCAAAGCATGCTCCTTAAAACTGAAATTATATCTTCTTTTCTTACTTTACTTATTCACTTTTCTAAATACTTATTACTTCTCAAAGCATACTCCTTAAAACTGAAATTCTTTCTTCTTTTCTTACTTTACTTATTCACTTTTCTAAATACTTATTACTTCTCAAAGCATACTCCTTAAAACTGAAATTCTTTCTTCTTTTCTTACTTTACTTATTCACTTTTCTAAATACTTATTACTTCTCAAAGCATACTCCTTAAAACTGAAATTATTTCTTCTTTTCTTACTTTACTTATTCACTTTTCTAAATACTTATTACTTCTCAAAGCATACTCCTTAAAACTGAAATTCTTTCTACTTTTCTAACTTTACTTATTCACTTTTCTAAATACTTATTACTTCTCAAAGCATACTCCTTAAAACTGAAATTCTTTCTTCTTTTCTTACTTTACTTATTCACTTTTCTAAATACTTATCACTTCTCAAAGCATACTCCTTAAAACTGAAACTCTTTCTTCTTTTCTAACTTTACTTATTCACTTTTCTAAATACTTATTACTTCTCAAAGCATACTCCTTAAAACTGAAATTATATCTTCTTTTCTTATCTTACTTATTCACTTTTCTAAATACTTATTACTTCTCAAAGCATACTCCTTAAAACTGAAATTATATCTTCTTTTCTAACTTTACTTATTCACTTTTCTAAATACTTATCACTTCTCAAAGCATGCACTTAAAACTGAAATTCTTTCTTCTTTCTTACTTTACTTATTCACTTTTCTAAATACTTATTACTTCTCAAAGCATACTCCTTAAAACTGAAATTCTTTCTTCTTTTCTTACTTTACTTATTCACTTTTCTAAATACTTATCACTTCTCAAAGCATACTCCTTAAAACTGAAATTCTTTCTTCTTTTCTTACTTTACTTATTCACTTTTCTAAATACTTATCACTTCTCAAAGCATACTCCTTAAAACTGAAACTCTTTCTTCTTTTCTTACTTTACTTATTCACTTTTCTAAATACTTATTACTTCTCAAAGCATACTCCTTAAAACTGAAATTCTTTCTACTTTTCTTACTTTACTTATTCACTTTTCTAAATACTTATCACTTCTCAAAGCATACTCCTTAAAACTGAAATTATATCTTCTTTTCTTACTTTACTTATTCACTTTTCAAAATACTCATCACTTCTCAAAGCATACTCCTTAAAACTGAAACTCTTTCTTCTTTTCTTACTTTACTTATTCACTTTTCTAAATACTTATTACTTCTCAAAGCATACTCCTTAAAACTGAAACTCTTTCTTCTTTTCTTACTTTACTTATTCACTTTTCTAAATACTTATCACTTCTCAAAGCATACTCCTTAAAACTGAAATTCTTTCTTCTTTTCTTATCTTACTTATTCACTTTTCTAAATACTTATTACTTCTCAAAGCATACTCCTTAAAACTGAAATTCTTTCTACTTTTCTTACTTTACTTATTCACTTTTCTAAATACTTATCACTTCTCAAAGCATACTCCTTAAAACTGAAATTCTTTCTACTTTTCTTACTTTACTTATTCACTTTTCTAAATACTTATTACTTCTCAAAGCATACTCCTTAAAACTGAAATTCTTTCTTCTTTTCTTACTTTACTTATTCACTTTTCTAAATACTTATCACTTCTCAAAGCATACTCCTTAAAACTGAAATTCTTTCTTCTTTTCTTACTTTACTTATTCACTTTTCTAAATACTTATTACTTCTCAAAGCATACTCCTTAAAACTTAAATTATATCTTCTTTTCTTACTTTACTTATTCACTTTTCTAAATACTTATCACTTCTCAAAGCATACTCCTTAAAACTGAAATTCTATTTTCTTTTCTTATCTTACTTATTCACTTTTCTAAATACTTATCACTTCTCAAAGCATACTCCTTAAAACTGAAACTCTTTCTTCTTTTCTTACTTTACTTATTCACTTTTCTAAATACTTATCACTTCTCAAAGCATACTCCTTAAAACTGAAATTCTTTCTTCTTTTCTTACTTTACTTATTCACTTTTCTAAATACTTATCACTTCTCAAAGCATACTCCTTAAAACTGAAATTCTTTCTACTTTTCTTACTTTACTTATTCACTTTTCTAAATACTTATTACTTCTCAAAGCATACTCCTTAAAACTGAAATTCTATTTTCTTTTCTTATCTTACTTATTCACTTTTCTAAATACTTATCACTTCTCAAAGCATACTCCTTAAAACTGAAACTCTTTCTTCTTTTCTTACTTTACTTATTCACTTTTCTAAATACTTATTACTTCTCAAAGCATACTCCTTAAAACTGAAATTATATCTTCTTTTCTTACTTTACTTATTCACTTTTCTAAATACTTATTACTTCTCAAAGCATACTCCTTAAAACTGAAACTCTTTCTTCTTTTCTTACTTTACTTACTCACTTTTCTAAATACTTATTACTTCTCAAAGCATACTCCTTAAAACTGAAATTATATCTTCTTTTCTTACTTTACTTATTCACTTTTCTAAATACTTATTACTTCTCAAAGCATACTCCTTAAAACTGAAATTCTTTCTTCTTTTCTTACTTTACTTATTCACTTTTCTAAATACTTATCACTTCTCAAAGCATGCACTTAAAACTGAAACTCTTTCTACTTTTCTTACTTCACTTATTCACTTTTCTAAATACTAATCACTTCTTAAAGCATACTCCTTAAAACTGAAATTATTTCTTCTTTTCTTACTTTACTTACTCACTTTTCTAAATACTTATCACTTCTCAAAGCATACTCCTTAAAACTGAAATTATATCTTCTTTTCTTATCTTACTTATTCACTTTTCTAAATACTTATTACTTCTCAAAGCATACTCCTTAAAACTGAAACTCTTTCTTCTTTTCTTACTTTACTTATTCACTTTTCTAAATACTTATCACTTCTCAAAGCATACTCCTTTAAACTGAAATTATATCTTCTTTTCTTACTTTACTTATTCACTTTTCTAAATACTTATCACTTCTCAAAGCATACTCCTTAAAACTGAAATTATATCTTCTTTTCTAACTTTACTTATTCACTTTTCTAAATACTTATCACTTCTCAAAGCATACTCCTTAAAACTGAAATTCTTTCTACTTTTCTTATCTTACTTATTCACTTTTCTAAATACTTATTACTTCTCAAAACATACTCCTTAAAACTGAAATTCTATTTTCTTTTCTTATCTTACTTATTCACTTTTCTAAATACTTATTACTTCTCAAAGCATACTCCTTAAAACTGAAATTATATCTTCTTTTCTTACTTTACTTATTCACTTTTCTAAATACTTATCACTTCTCAAAGCATGCACTTAAAACTGAAATTCTTTCTTCTTTCTTACTTTACTTATTCACTTTTCTAAATACTTATTACTTCTCAAAGCATACTCCTTAAAACTGAAATTCTATTTTCTTTTCTTATCTTACTTATTCACTTTTCTAAATACTTATCACTTCTCAAAGCATACTCCTTAAAACTGAAACTCTTTCTTCTTTTCTTACTTTACTTATTCACTTTTCTAAATACTTATTACTTCTCAAAGCATACTCCTTAAAACTGAAATTCTTTCTTCTTTTCTTACTTTACTTATTCACTTTTCTAAATACTTATTACTTCTCAAAGCATACTCCTTAAAACTGAAATTCTTTCTTCTTTTCTTACTTTACTTATTCACTTTTCTAAATACTTATTACTTCTCAAAGCATACTCCTTAAAACTGAAACTCTTTCTTCTTTTCTTACTTTACTTATTCACTTTTCTAAATACTTATTACTTCTCAAAGCATACTCCTTAAAACTGAAACTCTTTCTTCTTTTCTAACTTTACTTATTCACTTTTCTAAATACTTATTACTTCTCAAAGCATACTCCTTAAAACTGAAATTATTTCTTCTTTTCTTACTTTACTTATTCACTTTTCTAAATACTTATCACTTCTCAAAGCATGCACTTAAAACTGAAACTCTTTCTACTTTTCTTACTTCACTTATTCACTTTTCTAAATACTTATTACTTCTCAAAGCATACTCCT
>CAMPDV010006624.1:0-21523 GCA_946699065.1 Loxodes magnus
TTCTGAAGGTCATAAATAATAATGAATTATAGTGATTCCACTTTTAATAGGCTCTTCAATGTATTGAAGTTTAATTGTTTCGTCAAATTTTAAGATTTTAGTTTTCGTCTTGATTCTATTCCTTATAAACTTATTTATTTGTACTGATTTGACTTATTTTTATTATTAGAAGCTTTCTTCAGTTAAGTTCATTATCTTATATTTATTAATTCCCTCTTTACTACGCCGTTACTATATCTCTTACAATTTCACTTTTTTGTACATTTTCTTTCTCCATATCCCCCATTTGAAGTGTAATATAAATTTCTGAATGATTGCCTTGGTTTTAAGCTTTTTTGTTATTATTTTCGTTTAAAATACCTATAGTATCTTATAGCAAAGTCAAATCTCCTGCAATGTCAGCATTATTTTTTTCTTTAATATAAATAAATTATTTCTGGTTAATCTTTAGGTTCTGCATCCATAGAGTATTCATTGCAATATTTTAAAGAAATATTTTTTCCATCAACTCTGCGATTTAATTAATTTTGTTAATAACTGTTTTATTCTCTTATTTACTTAATATTCATCTTCATTTTTTTATTCTTAAACGTTAGAAATTAGGAACGCAACTTTTCCTTTTTTGTAAGTGTCTTAATAACTTAGAATTTTCTTCTTGTATATTTATTAGTTCTGTAGTATAATTAGCTAATCTAATTTGGTTGAGATGAATCCTTTTTAGAAGAGATAATTAGTATAAAATGTTAAATTTAATATTATATAATATTGATAAAAGTAAATTAAATGTATAAGACTAAAATTATATAAGCAAGAGATTCTCTAGAAATTTAATTCAACTATTTATAAATACATCAACTTATTTTGCTCCAGCTTTTAAGCATACAAAATCAAATGCTTTAAGAACAATATTTTGCTTCAAAAATATTAATAACTAAAGAAAAAAACAAAATAGAGGTAAGAAAAGGAGTTGAAAGAAAATAAATACTTTATATTAAACATTCTTGTAATATTTATAGTTGGAATTATATTTATTGCTGTTATGTCTCAATTATACTAAATATTTAAACTCTTTTATTGATTCAATTTTTAAATTTAGTAAATGTAATTCTTAATTAATTAATTTAATTGTTTTTAAGACATGTTCATTTAAAACTTTAACCTATATGCAATCTTTCTTAACATCTATTTAACTAAAATAAATTTAAATATATATGTCTTGTTCTTCTTTTTGCTTATTCTTTATATCGAAATATTTTAAAGTATTTCTAACCTTAAAATTTAAAATATAAAATTCTTACTATAACAGAATGAAATATTAGCTATTTTGAATTAGTAAGGAAATGAAATTTTAGACAATTTTAGATAATGCTGATTAAATTTAATATTTTATATGATTCTTAAATATTTTATTATTCATTTATAAGTCTAAACTTTGTTCGTTTTTACCAAAAATTTATTAAATATAGAGATTTTTTTCTCCAACTTGAAAAAGTATCTTGATTTTTTCTGCTTCTTCTCATAAAATAATAGGTATATAAATAAATATACCATTTGTTTTATATTCTATTAGAAACTTGTAAGATGCATTCATCGCTCAATTTTAATTTGGTTTTTATAGACTTAATTGAGATGTTTCTTAGCTATCATAGTTTCTAAGAAACTTTTTTCAATATTTATCTAAGATATTTTAGTTTACAAATCACTATTATAAACTTTAAATAGATTCAACAAAATTAAAATTGAGATTCTGCATCGTTTTAGAGGTATTATCTCATTTTTGGTTCATTTTCTTATGGATTTTAAATTCTCTCTCTTTTTAAAATCGATCATACTTGAATTAGAACTAAACTAAGGTTTTGTTATTATATCCATCATCTTCTATAGTGCAAGTTATAACTATTCTTTATTGATTTTCATTGCATCCATACAGTTCTAGATGGTGAATTTCTCCTTTATTTATTTTATATTTCTTTCTAAATTTTTAGGGGAAACTTGAGAGGATGCCGTGAAAAATTATAAAATAAAGGATAAGAAAAGAAATAAATATCAAAATAAAAAAGTTATAAAAGAAAAAATACTAGAAACTAGAAAAGTTTCTAATATAAGTTAATTACATAAATAAATGAATAAATAAATAAATAAATTTGATTATAGAGCGCGTAGCACCTCGTTGGTGCGCAGCTCTTTAATAAATGTTTCAATACATGTCTATTTCTTCAAGTAAGCCTTCAGGTAATAAAAATTCTTCTCTTATTAGTTCCATATCTTCATCATTTTCTTCTTCAATATCTCTTGTTCTTCTGTCTTCTATCTATCTACGTTTTATTGATTCTTTGTTACAAGCGTCCATTATTTTTTTTTACATACTTTGCTAATTTTCGTTTCTAATTATTTTCTTCTTAATCAAGCTTTTATAAACTCATAAAAATTATCCTTTTCCTGCTCTATAATATTTTCCTATTTCTTTTTTTCATTCAATTTTCTTTTCTAAGTATCCTTTTTTTCTTTTTTCTAATATGTTTTTGATATAATCTTTTATTATCAAGTCAGTTTTAGCTCTTTTTTACTCTTCTTAGGTTCTAATGAATTTTTCGAATTTTGCCGTACCTCATATTATATCAAATAGTTCCATTCCTTGTCTTTCTACTCCTATTGTTCTTAACTTTCTAATACATATTTATCTACTTTCTTTGTATTCTGAGCATTTTTCTATGATATGCCTTTCGTTTTCTCTTGCATCATTACAGAAAGGGCATTTGCTTGTCGCGACTAGGTGTCTTTCTTTTAAACAATCCTGGCTCGCATTAAATCTCGTTCTTATTCTAAATATGTAGCATATTTCTTCTTTTCTATTTTTATTGTATCTCAGGTAGTTGGGTGGTCCTACTACATTTTCATCAAATCATGTTTTTCTATACTGTAGAGTTGTTATCATTTACTCCATTCTTTCTCTATCTTCTACTTATACTCTATGCTCTCAAATTGCACGATTAATGTTTTTCTTACCTTTTTTATTATTATTACCATAATCTATAAATATATTTTTGTCTTCTATTTTTAATTCTAATTTTATTGTCGTGCAGTATTGTTCAAAAATAAAGTTCTCTTCTTTACTTAGGTTGATCATTAATCCATCTACTGTTTTTCCTTAGTTACCTATTAGTCTGCCTCTTAGTCTCAGCGTTTTCTGCATAGGTAATGTTTAAATTTCATAAACTGTAACTCGTATTCTATCATCTCATTTTACACTTAGAAAGGGGCATCTATGATTGCTCGTAAAGATCTTCTCTATATTATTTCTAATTGTTCCATCACTTATTTTCCTACAAATTATTCACAATATGGGATAACTTCTGTCCCATAGCTGAATACTGAGCTTACGAACATTTTTATCATTATTCCTGCATTATATGGTGTTAATCCCTTATTCATTGTTATTTTGCCTAGTATTTATGTTTACATCTTTTATGCTGCTTCTAGTCTATTCTCCATGTGTTTTTCAAAGCTGATGGTCTCTTCTATTATATGTCCTAGGTACTAAAAGGACGTTACACTTTCGATTCTTAAATTTTCCACCTCAATAGTATTGCCTATTTTTTCTCAGTTTCTATTTTCTGCTTCTTTTCATATCATTCATTTTGCTTTATCTGCAATTTCCAGTTTGTATTTTTCCGCCCATGAGGTTAAATTTTTAATTACTTCCTCTAATTATTCTCATTCACTTATTAGGCTAGGTCATCTGCATATGCAAAACATCCTGCATATATTTCTTGTGTTCATCACTCTTCGTTTTTAAAGTCTATCGTAATTCCTAGCTTTTAATCTTCCAAGCTATGGAGGAGTCTTGCTATTATTAAGTTAAATAGTCTTGGCGACGTTATGCTTCCCTGTTTTAGTCCTTTATTTGTCGCGAATGATTTTGCTATTTATTCATTGATTTTAAGCTTAATTTCTTCTTCACAGTAGAAGTTTGCTAGGAGTTTAATTATCTATTCGGTACTTTTAGATCGTTTAGGATTTATCATATATCTTTTCTTTGCACCGAGTCGTACGCTTTTTTAATATCAGCAAATATTACAAAAACATTTTTTTTGTTCCGTATTGATCATTCCTATACTGTTCTTAGGTTGAAAATTTATAGTGAGCATGATTTTCCTTTTTTAAAGCCATATTAATATTCGCTTTTATCATTATGCAGATATCCTTATAGTTGCTAGAAAATTCATGCATCTACTATTTTTAAAGCATGATTCAGTAAAGAGATTGGTCTATAATTCATCGGGTTCATCTGTCCTCCTTTTTTGTATATTAATATTATGTATTATTATTTCATCTCTTAAGGTATTACTCCCTCTTAAATCATCTTAACTATCATTTTACATGTTACTTCTGTTAGTTTTTTCCGCCTGCTAATATTGTACCTACTTGTATTTCATCAGGTCCTGCTGCTTTTCATTTCGCCAATTAGTTGATGATTTCTCAAATTTCATATTCGTTTACCACTATTTATCTCTTGTTTAAGAATTTAGTTGGTAACGTATTATCGCCATCTTCATACAGTTTCTATCATTCTTCCCTGAAAGTATTAATATCTTCTTTTAATAAGGGTACTCATTAATTATTTTTTCTATTAAGTAAGTTTTTTAGTTTCTTCCACATATCTGTTAGACTTCCTTTATTTACATTGTCCATAAATAGGTTTAGTTAGTTTCTTTTATCTTTTTTTCTTGATTAAATGTATTCTTATCTTACTCTTTGGTATTCTCTTTGATTTTCAATTTATTGATTTTCATTTATTTGTTCTCTGTTCTTTACCCTTTATTTTAATTGTTTGCTGCATTTTCTAAAGATTTTATTACACTATTTTGTTGTTTCTGTATATTTATATATCTTAGAGTTTTATGTTTTGTAATTTTCCACATACCATTTAAACTCCTTCTTATATCTTTTTCTTTCATCATTTATAAGTCTATGTGCCGTTTAGGTTATCAATTTCTTCTTCTTAGAGATTTTCTTATATAAATCTTTCAAATTTTTCTTATATCTCTTTTTTCTTTAATAGTAGGTAGTTTATTTTTGCTATCTTTTATGGCTTTCTTACTTCTTACAATCTTTATCTATATAATACCAGGCCTATGGTCACCTATTACGTATGAGTAATAAAAATCACTCTTTAACACCTTTTCTCTCATACTCTCTTCGATTAAAAAGTAATCTATTTTATACTCATTGTTTTAGTGAATAAAGGTACCTATTTCAGTTGGGTCTAGGCATATTAAATTATTCTGTTCCATAAACTGTGTCATTCTCTTTCCTGCTGAGTTTGTTTTCTTTGGCAGTCATTTTTCTATGTGCGCATTTCAGCTCCTATTATCATTATATTAAGTCCTTTTTCTATTGCTTATAGTTTAAATTCATTCACTAAATTATAGAAATGCTCATAATGTTCGTTGTCATTTGCAACAGGAGCGAAGACATTTATTACTGCTAATTATTTCATTATTTCTATTGCCATTACTCTCGCTCCTCCAAAAAGCGTCATTTGGTTTACTTCATTCTATATCTCTCTGATCTCCTTGCATATGTCGTTTCTAATATAGAATGCTACTCCTTTTCCTTTTTTTGATCCCACATTTATTAAGTTTTTATATCCTGCTATATTACACATATCTTTTTAGTCTTCAATCTAAATTTCTTATATTGCCATTATGTGGATACTTTTTTGAGTCATGAATTTGGCTAGTGCCTCTTTTGCACTTCTTACTCCCCTTACATTTGCTGTCCATATTTTTATGACTTATTCTTAATCTTTTTTTACATTCATTCCCTCTACTTCCTCTTCACCTTATTCTTCTTTTTATTCATCTTCCTTCTCCACCTTTTCTTCTTCCTATCTATCATTCTATGCTTCCATATTATTTTCTTTATTAGTTCTTTCCCCTTTTTTGTCTTTTTCATCTTATTATCTACCTTTTCCTTCTTCTTATCTATTCTAATCTTCTTCTTTTTCCTTTTCCTATTAGTTGAAGTCGGATAATTGTTCATTTTTGTTTATCGGTTTCTTAGCATAGTACATTCTCATTGAAGTTTGCTTCAATTTACTTCTTTGAGATATTAAAAGTCAAAAAAATAAAGAATACTTACTTGGTGAGATTGATAGATTATAACCTGAGATTCAGCTTGGTAAGGAATATTTCCTAAGTCACATGTTATTAAATAAAGTTATAATCACTAATGCACCTGTCCAAATTATTTCTTAACTTAATTATCTCACTCTCTTGAGTATAAATTTTAACTTCTTTTATATACAATTTATTTTACTATCTCTCATTCCTAACTGATGGAAAATATAAAGAGTATTATATCCACCTTGATTCTTCTTGCTACTCTCTTTAGCTTTTTACTTTATGAGATTAAATTTTAATTAAAGTGGAGATATCATTTCTTGATATTCTTCTTATATTCCATCTAGAGAAAGATATGAAACGACTTATAAAATTTCTCTATTTTCTTTGTTTTTTCTTGATTTTTCAATTAAAAATTTCCTTCAGTCTTAGTCTTTTATAGAGGGATAATATTATACTCCTTTTTCCATTCATTTGTGTTCTTCTTCAGTTTATTTAAATTACTTTTATTTATTCCTTATGGTAATCATCCTTAGTTCTATTATCTTTTTCTCTATGAAGCTCATAAATTTTCCTAAAATACTTATTATTTAAAAATTTACCCTAAAGCTGTTGAAATCAAGTTAGCTTAAGAAGATTTTGGGAATTCATAGTGTCATTAGTGAACTTTCACTTTAATCTGATATTTAGAACATCATTCTTTATTGAGACTATTAGTGATTTATGCTTTAAACTTCTTTAAGATAAGAGAAAGTTGTAGTTAACCCAAATTAAGGAGAAAAGCATGAAATTTATCTTCCTTTAGATTGAACTAGATATATGAAGGTTCTTTTACTTCACATCGCTTATATAATTTATTTAAAAATACAATGGCTAATACACCAAAGGAGGAAGAAAAAAGTCCACTTGAAGAAGTTTTTTTCTAGCTTTATAATTACAAAAGAACGTAGTATTGATTTTTATAATGCATATGAAGTACTTATTTGAAAGTCTTTTTTGTTGAAATAAAAGAACAAGAATATCAAATAATTAGAATAAGCATATTATATAATAGCAGTTTTAATATAAGCTTCATTTGTAGCACCTTAATAACTTTGAGGTTATTTTGATTACTCCATTTTTAGTTTTCTCGCTTTTGATAGAAAGAGTAGATGTAACAGACTTTCTAAATAATTATATATGAAATGCAAGCTCAACTTTGCTTCTGCTATTAAATCCCTTCGCACAAGGTTAGCTTAATCTTTCAGTAGCAAATAAAACTTAAGATAGCGAATTCATTTAGCCATTTGCAACGCTTTTTATTTTATTCTATGAAAATATCGCGAGTACAAAGCTAGCATTCCCCATTTTCAGCTTCATAAATTCCATAGCTACAAGATCACCTCATACCATTAAGTTAGAACTACATTTTTTTGGAATATCATAAAATTATAATTCGTTACCTTTTCTTCTGTAAAATGAACTCCTTCAAAGAAAACTAACATTCTCTTATCATAAACCATGGCATGGGCCCAAACACACTTTAGTCATTTTGAATTTGTTTAGATGACTAAATTATTCTTTTTATTTTAAATCTATTAGATCATTTAAAGAATACAACCTAAAAATTATTCTCCGTAAATGACCATAGAATTATCAACTGCATTAAATACAGTTATCTCTTATTCTCTTTTGTTTCTCATTCTTCTTGAAATTGGAATGTTTCCAGATCGAAAGAATAAATATATGGATTATTAGAATCCTGTAAATTTGTACCTAGTGAAATATATAGAATATTTTTCATATTCATAAAGCTTACAATGTAAGAGTTTTCTAGGATAATTTTTATCTTTGTTGAGAAAACTTCTTACATTGGATTCTAGGTCTAACTATCATAATTGGTTGGCTTCATCTAAAAGGGTTTTTACCAACCATAAAATCGGTTTATCAACCAATATGCCACATGAGAACATGAGAATTTTCTTGGAATTGGAGGGTTTTTTTGTGAGACTTATTCTCATGTTCTACTTATTATTTTATGCTTGGATATATCATTTTAAATCACTGATAGAATTCTACCCCTCATATTATCAAAAAATTTCCATTCTATGCAGCAATATGTCCAAATTTTTTCTGTGACAATGATCCAAATATTTGAACTTCGATCAAGTCCATTTTTCTAAGTCTAAACTTTAAAATGTTATTAAGAAGTTGCTATTTTGAGTTTATATCTTCGAAGATATAAATACTTCCAGAATTTACACTCATACTATGGAAATGATAGTGTAAAGGAGAATCAAAAATATCTTTCATAATTTCACTTTTCAGTTCTAACTTATGCAAGTCCAAAAGTTTCAATTCATTCTTAATGCTTATAAAAAGTCAGCCTCCTATCATCTAAATTTTAATATCGGAGTCGAAATATGCTCCAGAATCCATTACTACCAGTTAACTGATATCGAAAGGTACTTTACTTACTTATTTTTCGATTAATGGACTTTCAATATTAATTAGTCCAGCTCATGTGTTCAGCCTTGATTTGTGAGCTCTTACAGCTTTGAAGTTTAAAGTAAGTAAATATCTAGGACATGGCTTTTCACCGTAAATAACACTTTGTGATCACTCAAAGCTTTTAGTTAAGAAAAACCATTAATCGTTACGGAGAACATTCACCGGTGATCATTGGAACAAATCCTCACTTCATATTTTTCATCACATTGAGATGCACCTCCATATCCAGCTTAAGTAAAAGCTTAACTTGTAACTGGTAAGTATCCAACAAAAACCAGATGTCATCTAAAATAACTCTCCAAACCCCTTCATCCATTGAAATTAAAACGAATCCTTTTTTCTAGTTTAGAGTTCCATATAACTTGCTACATCTTGACAGAGGAATGGAAATTTTAGGGAATCACTTACTTTTAGCTTAAGAAAATTACAGCAGCAATCAAGAATTTCTGATTTACATTTTTTCCAAAATAAAATAAATGATAAAAATAAGTTTAGCGATGGCTATTTAAAGGCTAGTAGTTTAAAAAACCTCATAATCTGAGTTAAAATTTAAGCACCAGCTTCATTCATTTAACTATCTTATAAATATGAAATGAATAGACTACCAGATCAAACATATTGATTAAAGAGAAGCTATTTAATAGTTCGATTACTACCTTATCATTTATATTAAAAAACTTAAAAATTGATTCAAGCCAATCTTTAGCATTATTATACATCTTACGCCTGATTTCATATCTCTATCTATTACAGCTTAAATACTTAACTATTGTTGAATATACTCCAATCAACTGAAGTATAATTGCATTCTCATATAACTTAATTTTAAAGCTCCACGATTGTCTAAATTCTCTATACAAAAAAAATTAGAATTTTATCTATTAAAAATACTAATAGCGGAGCTATGCTTTATGGGTATAATAATTAAAGGCATCTTTTATTATAAAGTTTGAATAGAAAGTAAGTATAAGAAGTTAAATAGCAAGTGATATACCTTGCTATTCTATTATTTTAAGTATATTAATTAAAAAAATTCCTGTAAGTGATCCTAACAAAAGTGAAGAGGTTTAAGTTTCTTCTTTCAGTTAATAAGATAATTAAATAATGAAGATCAGTCTCTATATTTTAAATTAATAGAAAGCCTATCTAATGATCGATTTTTTGAGATTTGGGTTGTTAAATTTGGGATTAAGATCTTGTGGTTGGCTTTTTAAGAAGTTACATCTAAAATTGGATTGAATATTTTAATATTTGAGAGTGATAGTGAAAGTGGATTATATTAGGAACTGCTTAAGCTCTGTAAACTTTTCAAAGCTATGCCACTTTTAAATCGTTCCTAACATTAAAACTGAATAATATATTTTAACCCTTATTTGATATTAAGTAGCAACTATATACAGAGTATAGCTTTAGTATGAAACTCTATATTTATTTTCTATATTAGATGCTCCTTTTATTTATTAAATTAGCTGCTCCTATACTAAAAAGACTCTATATTAGCTTAATTCACTTTATATTTAAAAGGTACATTTATATCATAATGCAAAATTACTTATTAAGTTCTTTTATGAGGTATCTTCTTAATTCTAGACTAAAACTTATTGATTAAGTTGTTAATATACTATATAGTTATAGCTATTAATATCTCCTTCATAACTATTAGCATCCTTGATTTTTTCACATTTACTTACCCTATTCTCTTATCCTATCTTAAACATTCATCTCTCAAATAGAAACTCTATTATCATATCTCAACCTTAATATCACTGATTATCCTATATCTCCTTAACTATTATTATTTGTAAATATATTAGAGTTTTTGATTCTTAGATGTATATAAATTCTTTTTGTAGTCTAGTCCAAATTTAATGTTTATTAAATAATCTCCTTGAAATAAATCCTTTCCTTTCATTTTTAGAGACTGGATCGTTAAATCTGTTAAAGTAAGATATTTTTATTAGTCTGCTTTCGTGGTTTGGATGCATTAACTTTCAAATCCATTTTTCCTATTGTACAATAAGGCATTTTATTTACTATTTACTAATTAAATTTGTTTAAAATGGTTTTGCAGCCTTTATCTTTCAATTTATTTAAATTCCAAAAAACTTAGATTTCAGCTCTTCACTCATCAGAGTTATAAAATAATTAAACTTCGCAAATTTTCCCTACTAGTTTTAATACCTAATCTATATGATATTTATCAAATCTAGTACTTAGTTCTATTATTAAATGGCTTCTTTACCCAAAAATTACTTATTATACAATACTCCAAACTTGCTTTTTAACTTCACTTTTGCATTTAATTATCCCATAATTTTATCTTAGAGCATTATTCTTAATCTTTATCTCTAAATACTTATGTCTTAATATCTCCTTACTTCTTAATACCTAATTCTAAAATGAAGGTGATTGACTTATAAAATCCTTTCTTTAGCTAATTTCTCAAAAATTTGCTCTTCTTTGTTTATTCAATTTTACAGTTCTTCCAACTTTAACTTGTCATTTCTTTCTCAAGTTTGGGTTCTTCTTTTTAAGCTAGTAATTAAGCATTATAGCATATTCATCAACGATCTTTACTTAGATAATAAACTATATTCTATCAAGTTACTTTCTTTCTAGATCTAGAAAGATCTTAGATCTTTTAAGTCTTCATTGAAGAACTTTACAGGCCTATTATGGATAAATAAGGGTCTACCTCTTTACTTCTAGTTAGCTTAGTAGTTATAAGTTTACTGCCTAATAGCTAAAGAATTGCTTTTGAATTAATAAGGGAAAAAGGATCTTTTATGTTTAGTACTCTTAAAATCTAAAATATAAAGAGGAAAAGAAGGTGTATTAATATTATTACTTGCTAAAGAAAATATTTTACAAGCAGTATTAACAATATTATGAAGATATCATAAGAAATATTATTAAAACCTATTTAATTTTTCTCATTAAAAGAAATAATTATCCGATGTTATGAATGAAAAATATTCTAAAAAGGATTAAAGCTGTAGAATGGTAAGCGTTTAGATAAGCGAATACTTTTAAGAAATTTTAAGAGAAAAAGGAGTTTAGAAATAATAAGAAGCCTTCTAGAGAAACTCCATATATTTGGTAAGTTTATTTTTGGTTTAAAATATTTATCCTTCAAAGCAGAGCTACAATTAATTATTTCATCTGGAGTAAAAATATTTAACACAATTCATTAGAGCATAGAATTTTTTTTAGCAAGTAGTTAAGTAGATTGATACTGAGGAAATCTAACTACGAATGATACAGCTATAAAGGATTTACTAACCAAAATTAATAAATGATATAGTTAATGAAGATTTATAAGAAATTAGTATAATGGAAAAGCTTTTTCATCAAATGTAGTTTTATTATATGGGTAAAGTCCTTCTCTAATGAGTTGGCTGTGGAGTTAGTGTAATAATCATTGTATAAAATTTTGTATGGTAGGCAAAAAATATAATGGGAGTAAGGTATAAGATAAGTTTAGATATAGTATAGGGATTCAGTATATTTATGATTTGCATGTAATCATAGAAACTTAAAATGTAATAATAAACTATTGGATTCTAATTATAAGCTGAAATTACTGATTTCAGCTTATCTAAAATAAAAACAGAATCTAAATTTTAAAGTTTTACTTAATAAGCAGAAACTATATGTTGAATGTCTTTAGAGTTGCTTTTAATTATTCCTAAGTACAGCAAATAATTGGATATATATGTTTTTGGAATGGTAGTTTGGGAAATAGTATCAAGAGTAATTCCTCTTTGAAATATGAGAGATTTATGTTGCATTACATTAAGTTTTAAATAAAAGAAGAGAGGAAATACCTTAAGAATGTCCCAATTATTTTAGCTAAATAACAAGAGGATGCTAGTAGTAATATAATTTAAGTAGATTAAATTTATAGTCTATAAAATCTTAATCATAAAATCTTTTAAATATCTTTTCTATATCTAGATTATGACAATATGGTAAAATAATACAATAATAATCACTTAAAGGTTCTACATAAATTTTCACGCTTTCGATTAATATTTAAGGAATATCAAAAGAATGATAAATTATTATATTTTTATAGATGGAAATAAATAAAAAAAGCTGAATTAGAGAAGCGCATAATTGTATTCTTTATAGATTTTTTATTTATCATCCAGAAAATTTATTTAATAGAATGTGAGTATTAGTTTAAAATATCTTAAAAATAACTATCATTGCTTATTTATAAGTTAACTTTTATAATAATTAAATATAGCTTTAGCATAAAACTTTAGATTATTGATATATCATTTTTCTTAATAAACAAGATTTGAAATATATATAAATAGCTTTATAACTAAACTAGATATTTAGATAATAGTTCATATCAATCTTATAAATTTCTGTTATAAATGAGGACTAATTTATAATATATGGTGTATTATCTCAACACATCTTATAATCTAAATTCTTAAAATTTATCATCATATTAAATTTTACTCACCATTTTATCAATATCAGATATTAATTAAATTGAAAATTCCATAGTGATAAGCTACATATTTTCTTACATTTAGCATCGTATAAAAATATTTAAAAAAGCATACAATTTTTATCTAAAATATTTTTATTTTTTTTGCTTTCTGAGAAACTTTAAATTCTTTGAGAAAAGAAAATCTCTGTGGTGCTTAATCTGAACGACTCTTAATTAAAATATAATAAAAATTCTTCTAACTACTTTTAGTAAGCAATGAATAGCGAGAATGCTTCTTAATTATAGAATTTAAACTCTAACTAATCAAATAATTGTTTGAATAAATTTCCTTAAAGATATTGAATCCAATTAGAAACTTTTTTAATGTTTAGAAGCATAATCAGATAGTTAGATATCTCACTTCACCATTCTTTTGGCCTCAATAATCTAATATTTAAATATTAATTTTAATTTTTTAATAAATCTTTAATTAGATATAAGATTAATACAATTTAACTGTAGTGGATATATACATCATCAATAGGTTAATACTTAAAAGTTGATATTATAAGTTTTTTATCTATTTGCTTTTTCTCGATTATATGTTCTTGCAGTAAGTATTATAAAATATCTGAATCTATTTCTTTAACTTTAGTTATTACATTTCTTCATAATAGCTCGAAGACACAAAAATGTTGGATAGATTATTAGTCTGGTATATTTTCTCTTGAGAGAAGTGTAAATATTAGCAAGTGTTGGTTTTAGTTTTAGCATCTACATTGTTAGGTTTTTGGTTGATTACTGGAAATTAGAATATTAGGTTAGATATCCATGAAATAAAGAAGAGTAATTTATGATTAAAGCTGCTTATTTACTTATTTTTGATTTTAATAAACTTGATTATCAGACAATTTATACTTAAAGTGGATTATAATTAAAGCTTACTTTCTGCTTATTTATTTTCTATTCAAATATATAACAAAAATATAATGATTAAATAACTCATCATATATTCCATGCTAAAAAATCTAATAAATAGTGCACTTAATTATAATTAGATCTAATATATATAAATAATTGAATCTCATTAATAAATTGATGAAGAAGATTATTTAGCTGAAGAAGAGAATAAAGATAAAAGCATGAAAGTTTGAAAAGCTTTGAAATAATATTATAATATATTTAATTGAAGGAAACATTTCAAACAGCAAAATATATCACAAAACTCTTTTAGTTAAATTTAAACTTAACTATCTGAATCTCATTTCTCCTTAGATGGATCATTATTTTAAAATTAAATATAGCTTAATAATTAATAAGAAGATTAAGCTAATCTACACAAATCTTAAAGTTATCATAATAGTTCATTTAGAAATCTTATAATGAAGAAACTTATAAATCATACAAATTATCAACAACTTAAGATATTAGGCCTATCAAACCTTTATTTAAAACTAAAGGAAGATGCTAATGAAAGTAGATTATCTTTAATATACAAATATTTAATCCAACTAATTAACTTAAACATATCAAGTGAAGAATTAATGCAACTTTAAGAAAAATAAGTTTATGTAGAAGAATCCCAAGAAAATGAACCAAGAACGGTATCTACCAAGACTTTCTGTGAAGCAATTAAAATTTTTTGATTTGTGGTGATCCAATTAAGTTGGCGCCACATTAATTTATTATATATACATTTTTTAAAGTGGCTCTTGGTAATCTAAAAAATATTTCCTGTCTTTGCATATCGCCCAACTTGGTAGTAGATAAAAATCGGTTGGTCAAGACTTGGAAGAGCTTCCTTATCTCTCCTCTAAAATATTTTAGGAAATTCCATGCTTAAAAACTTCAAAATATTAGTGCTACAGAAAGGAAACAGAATATTATATAATATAAAATGGATGTCGGCCGCGTCAGACAAATTAGTAGGTAATTTGGTGCAGTGTATACTGCATTGAGAGTATTAGATGCCACCACGGGTAAGGCTGGATAAGCTCCGTTGAGACATACCTAACTTATCCCGAGGGTTCTCTTTAGCAGTATGAAAGTTTGACTGACGGGCCTTCTAATTACCGACTTAATAACTAATTCTTATTTGGACCTTATTCAAGAAGATAGAAGCATTTGACTCAAGATTTAAGAATAAATTTTGATAAGAAGATTCCACATTTGGAGAAGCTGACATGACTCATCAGACCTCTAGAATTTTAACAAGAAACATAAGAACATTTTCTTAATATTAAATATTAATATTGAAAGAGCTGCAAATGAGGTGCTAAGCGCACTATAATCATTTTTATTTATTTATTAGGTGAAATGGAAAAATCAAGCCTAAAAAAATATTAAAAAAGGAAAGAAGCAATATAGGAAGGAGCTAACGGCACTAGCAACCATCCCAAAAAAGAATGTGAAGAAATTATTCAGATAGTAGGTACAAATAAGCAACAAGATCTTTAAACTATTCATGAAAATGCTTAGAAGAATTATTCCAAATGATTAGTGCCGCTTATTTTAACTCTTATCTTCATAAACATACGGTAACCAAAATAAGAACAATTAAAAAGTTGAATAGAACAAAGCAATGTAAGAATTTTTTAAGTAATTTAAGCAAAATTATGATTAAAATATTGTAAGGGTTTAAGTGCAACAAACAGGAACAATCTTAAAAGCATTAAAAAGCACAGAAACTTACGTAAAGCTTAGTCAAAAAACCAAATGGAAGTATAAGACGCTGGTGATACCAATTGAGAAAAGAGATATAAAGTAATATTTCAACTATTTAAATTATCCAGTGCATAATACCTTAGATATCTTCTTAACCACTGACAAATGGAAGTAAAATTAAAAAAATTTGGTAAAATAAGTCAAACATCATCATGTCCATGAAAACATAACTTTGTTAAATGGCAAAAAAACAGTTTACATGCAACTAGAAAGACAAGAAGACATATAGAGAATCCCAAAATTAATAAAAATCCTAGATAAGACGGCTAAATTGAACAAATCGGCTCAATTAAATTGCGAGAACTTTCAAGCAATTGGACTCAGTACATATCAATGTAAAAGAAGGAAAGTAAAAGCCATTATAAAGGATGGAAAAAATTACAGAGCAATTTGATGCAGGTTGAATTAAGAAGCAACTTTTGCAGAACGTAGTAGAAGAAGATAAAGAAGAAAATGCAAATGAAGAACAACATAAAAAAGCTTAAGTAAATTCCTCACTAATCAATAAAATGATATTCTAAATTTTAAATAAAATAGATTTATTTTTAGTCAAATGACATTTAGAACAAGAGTCACAAAACAAGACAAATCTCTAAAACTGACGTAAAATGATAAGAAGAGTGATACATAACTACAAGAATTAATAATATAAAATACAAGATAAAAAATTTCCTATTTAAAAAATTATGAAAAAAAGCTAAAAAAACACTTGTGAAACTCATTAACTAAGTATAAACAGTAATGACAGTAAATATATACCTTAAAATAAAAAAGATTAAAAATCTAAAACACTATGGTTTTTGAACATCAACAGATAATATCACAAAATATATTGAAGAATGAAAAAAAAACCAACAACACTTTAAAATAACACAGAAGATGCATTTAATATAAAAAAAGATTAAACATAAAACAACAATACTCATATAAATATAGCTTTTAACTCTTCGCAAATAGAGTGAGAGAAAATAAATTTAGGCACTTCAAATATAAGAGGAATAAGACCAAGCAAAGCTTAAATACTCAAATTTATGGAAGAAAAAATGATAGATGTCATGGTACTATAAAAAATAAATATAGTGAAAATTGATGGAATATCACATTTTTATGGATTTAGAGTGAGTATAAAGGTAGGCATAAATCATAGTAAAGGAGTAGCATTCTATGTCAGAGAGAAATTATTAAATAGAATAAAAGAAATAGAATTGTAATATCTTAACAAAGTGGAACTATATCAGAGCAACCGAATAATTGGTATAAGTCTGGATAACAGATTAGCAATAATAAATGTCTACGCACCAACAACCTCAGAGTAAACATAACTGGATATTTTTTATGACAGGATAAGATAATTTGTACACTCAGCAATAGATCTAGGACTTCAAATATTAGTAATTTGCGATTTTAATATCCACATACTATAATTTTTTGACAAATTAACTAAATATAGAAAGACAAAATTTACTGAATTTTAAGCAAGATTTTAATCTGATATGTAGAGATCCAAAATAAGATCCAACGATATTGCAATAAAAGGTAGAGGAAAATTCAAAATTGACTACTTCTTAACAGATCAGTTTATTACACCCAACATTATTATACAAATTCTACCAACGCTGGACAGTAGGATATCATTAAACTTGCAGGCTAATACTAAAAATAGTAAAAAACAGCAAATACTAAATATAGAAAAAAATCTATTTCATTAAACTCCAATAAGAATCTGTCTAGGAAAAATTTCGGAAATAGTTTTAGGAGATGAACACAAGCGAGTTACAACATCTAAGTTGCGAGATTTCTATGATGAATAATAAGAAAAAACTTTATTAAGATGTAGCCTTAATATGTGGCCAACTACCTAAGCAATAAGAAAATACAATTAACCAAGCGAAATAAAATAGATATGAAAAAGATTAAAGTAACTAATAAGGCAAGGTGAACTAAAAATAACTCGAGAAATTAAAATAAGATGGGAACTTAGATACAAATTTAGATAATGTATGAAAAAAGATTAAAAAAATCAATTTAATATTTTCTTGAAAAAGTCAACAAAAAGAACCTAAATGACAAATGAAAAGGATTACATAGATGATTTAAAAGAAGGAAATAGCACTAAGAACATTAGTAAAACGAAGAACACATTCAACATTTAAAAATAAGCTGAGAAAATCTGTATAAGAATGCGAATAATAATTAATCAAATTAATTAAGAAATTAATAAGCGACAGAAATCAAAATAAATGATATAGAATAATCCATAAGAAAATTAACAAAATGAAAAGCTGCAGAACCTTATCAAATACAGGAAGGTACAATAACCCTGGAGGGAAATAATTGATAAATATACAGTTTAGCTAGTAAAAGAAATATTAGAAATGGGAAATATTCCTAAAAGAATTAAGGAATCATATATAGTACTCATATACAAAAAGGAAATACAAATGATCCGATGAACTATAGCCCCATCTCTCTTATTAATCATATCCTAAAAATTATAGATCTATGAATATTTGAATAACTAAATCCATGCCTAATACGATAAGATGAAGAGTTATAAAACAGATTTAAGCCAAGTAAATAATGCATTCATCAAATCTTCAAATTAAGGACGGTATAAGAATGATTTTATTAAAAAAATACAAAAGTAGTTGTAATTTTTATTTATATAAAGAAAGCCCTAGACTCCGTAATAAGATTGGACATATGACACTGCCTAAATGAAATTAAGTTCCAGAAATGTTAATAAAACTACTTGCCGAAATATCTAAGAAAAAACATCAAATTAAAATAAGTAATCTTCTTTCAGATAAATTTGCGTCAGAAAAAGGAGTCAAATAAAGATTAACGTGCTCCCCTAATCTTTTTAATATTATAAAAACACTTACTATGAGAACTAAGAGTAAAAAAGATTGGAGTAACAATGGAACTCGAGGACAGAATACTATATAATGAATAGATACTGTGACATACTTGCATATGCAGATGATATAGCATGCATAGTACAACCAGACCATTGTAAGATCTACTTGAAACTTTAGGAATATGATCTAAAGATATATAATGCTATAGCTGATAAAACGAAATGAATACTACGAAATGGAAATAATATGAAAAAATAAACAACAATAAATATAGATGAAATGTGAATAGAAAAGGTGGATACTTTTAAATATCTTGATCATTGAATACAGGAAGAAAAATCATTTCAAAACATCTAGAATCTAGGATTTCAGAATGTCAAAATTCATATGCATGAATCCTAAACAAGATCACAATATAAAAGGGTATCACTCCCTATAATGCATAAATGATACTAAAGAACTTTGCCAATCAAATTTTGGATATGGAAGTGAATGTATCCGATACATAGAAGAAACCATAGAATAAGATATACTAGAGAAGCTGGAAATAATTCAATGAAAATCACTTAGAGCCATAATAGATGGGTATTTCTGTGCTCAAAATGAAATACTAGAAAAAGAACTGCAATTTACTAAAATACAGTACTATCTATGATAACGCATACTATTATTCAGGTGTAAATTACTCCTAAATACGGAAACAACAAAAGATGATTGATTGTTTTAAATCACGAAAAAAAACATTTCTTATTCGAAAACTACTCATAAAAAGTGCTAGAAAAATTATTACTTAATGATCAAATTTTAATACATGATGAATGAAATGGTTAAAAAATAAAAGCACTAATAAATGAGGTTATAAAATTCAACAATAAAGTAGAGGCTATAGTCCGAACGCAAGACATGACAACAACTTTTATTTATAGAAGTCAATGGATAGAATCCTTTATTAAGTTTCTACCAAATTACCTAAGGCATAATAAAAATTGAAAATAGAAAATTTGCTGCCTGTTTAGATTAAGTGATAAATGCAGCAGGACAGCACAAACACTGAAGGTAAGGAACTTAATAGAGAATGACATATGTAATCTATGCAGAAATGGAGTAGAGGACTAATTTCATATAATTGAAGAATGTTAATAATATTAATAAGAAAGAGAGGAATTATAGCAAAAACTAATTGCAATAGAACTTAATAAAAGTTAAGTAAATTTAATTTAAACCAAATTAAATTTAGCCAAAATAATTTGAGGTAATTTTGATTTTTAAAACTGAATTCGGCCATTTCAAATAGACCAAAAAAGCATAATAGATGAATGCATTAAAGATTTTGTCAAAAGCATTTTAGAAAAAAGGAAGGAGATGTATATGAGCTAAACTTCTCTCTTTCCATAAAGTAATAGGTAAAGATTAGAGAGTTGACTCAAGCGAATAAACTTGAATATATAAAATATTGTCAAGAGGTTAAAACATAAGGTAGCAAAGTAATGGCTATGTATTTGAGAGCTAATTTTTTAAACTTCTAAGGTTTTTTATTCTAAAGCTAAAATTTTATTAATTTAATAAAAGAGTATTAAATAAAGCAAATTTTTCCACTTAATATCAATTTCTTATGTGAATATTACCATCTCGTTCATGTATCTCCAGTTTTATTAAAGTTTCTTTTCTTTATGATATTAAATCTGAAGATTAAATATGAAAATTAAGATAGGAAAATAAAGAAGATGGTATTTTTAAATTATTGCTTAACTATATATAAGAAATAAAAAGATATTAAAGCATTTTTTATTATACAGTATCTTTATTCTCCTTTTATTTTTAATCTAGTTTTAATATAGCATTATTGCTTTTAGCTTTTTATACGCTGCTATACGGAGATTATTTGCCTCGTAAAAGAAAACTTTCTTCTAAAACTAAGACTATACAAAATATATGTTCATCCAATATTTTTCTTATATAAAAGACATTGTTTTATTACTAGCTCCTCTTATCTGTAAGTACTAAATTTATAAATATTCAAATAATTAAATAAAACCTTAAGCTCTGGTTAATCTTCTTTATCATATCTCTACAATTTTATGAATGCTTCAATCTTTTAAAAATATAATATATTTTATCTTTAATGAAATTTTATATCTTTAATAAATATAAAAGACTTTAAGAAATTCTAAAATATATATATTCTATTTTAGCAAAAATTAATATAATTTATAATAAACAGCTTATTAATACTTAGGCAATCATTCCTTTATATATAATATTTATAATATTGATAAATAAAGTTATTGAATGCTATTTATACTTACTTATTTTATTAATTATAAGCATATTAAAGTTATACTTTATTAATGGAAATATCGACACTCACGTTTACCTGCAAAGACTAATTATTAGCATCGAACGTTATTTCACTGTTTACTAGTTGGCTTTCATTCTTTTTATCTTAACTTTCATATTCTAAATAATATCTTCTGCATATACAACATTTGGTGTTTATTTTAAATCAATAATCTATACACTCTTTATGATAGTAATGATTACATGGAAGTTTTCTTAATAAGTCTTGGTTTTTAAAATTACATAAGCAAATGGAGCAAGCTATATCAGTAAAATTAGAATAATTGACTACTTTATTGTAATTTATAATAGGAAACTTTTCTTATAACATAAGTTTAGATATTTATTAGTTATTAGTTTACTCTTAGCTTTATGCATAAATTCTCTATGAAGTACGAATAATCCTCTTATATATCTTATAAATGCAGAAGGTTGCTAATATCATGTTAAAAATAACAGCTCCTATAATGCATCACATCACTATGTTCTATTCATCTTTACTTTGAACTTCTAACTTTATCGATAAGTTTAGTTAT
>CAMPDV010006625.1:0-20133 GCA_946699065.1 Loxodes magnus
TTTTAATACCAGAGTGAGTTAACAAAGTATGAAAAAAAGTAGGTTAATTTTTAAAGTAAAAAAAAGCATTGTTTTTGATATGTTTTGAAGTGAGAATACGAAATTTTAATACCAGAGTGAGTTAACAAAGTATGAAAAATATTAGTGTAATTTTTAAAGTAAAAAAAAGCATTGTTTTTGATATGTTTTGAAGTGAGAATACGAAATTTTAATACCAGAGTGAGTTAACAAAGTATGAAAAAAAGTATGTTAATTTTTAAAGTAAAAAAAAGCATTGTTTTTGATATGTTTGAAGTGAGAATACGAAATTTTAATACCAGAGTGAGTTAACAAAGTATGAAAAATATTATTGTAATTTTTAAAGTAAAAAAAAGCATTGTTTTTGATATGTTTTGAAGTGAGAATACGAAATTTTAATACCAGAGTGAGTTAACAAAGTATGAAAAATATTATTGTAATTTTTAAAGTAAAAAAAAGCATTGTTTTTGATATGTTTTGAAGTGAGAATACGAAATTTTAATACCAGAGTGAGTTAACAAAGTATGAAAAATATTATTGTAATTTTTAAAGTAAAAAAAAGCATTGTTTTTGATATGTTTTGAAGTGAGAATACGAAATTTTAATACCAGAGTGAGTTAACAAAGTATGAAAAAAAGTAGGTTAATTTTTAAAGTAAAAAAAAGCATTGTTTTTTGATATGTTTTGAAGTGAGAATACGAAATTTTAATACCAGAGTGAGTTAACAAAGTATGAAAAATATTATTGTAATTTTTTAAAGTAAAAAAAAGCATTGTTTTTGATATGTTTTGAAGTGAGAATACGAAATTTTAATACCAGAGTGAGTTAACAAAGTATGAAAAATATTATTGTAATTTTTAAAGTAAAAAAAAGCATTGTTTTTGATATGTTTTGAAGTGAGAATACGAAATTTTAATACCAGAGTGAGTTAACAAAGTATGAAAAAAAGTAGGTTAATTTTTAAAGTAAAAAAAAGCATTGTTTTTGATATGTTTTGAAGTGAGAATACGAAATTTTAATACCAGAGTGAGTTAACAAAGTATGAAAAAAAGTAGGTTAATTTTTAAAGTAAAAAAAAGCATTGTTTTTGATATGTTTTGAAGTGAGAAAAAGTAATTTATATAACAGAGTGAGTTAACAAAGTATGAAAAATATTATTGTAATTTTTAAAGTAAAAAAAAGCATTGTTTTTGATATGTTTTTGAAGTGAGAATACGAAATTTTAATACCAGAGTGAGTTAACAAAGTATGAAAAAAAGTAGGTTAATTTTTAAAGTAAAAAAAAGCATTGTTTTTGATATGTTTTGAAGTGAGAATACGAAATTTTAATACCAGAGTGAGTTAACAAAGTATGAAAAAAAGTAGGTTAATTTTTAAAGTAAAAAAAAAAATTGTTTTTGATATGTTTTGAAGTGAGAATACGAAATTTTTAATACCAGAGTGAGTTAACAAAGTATGAAAAAAAGTAGGTTATTTTTAAAGTAAAAAAAAAGCATTGTTTTTGATATGTTTTGAAGTGAGAAAAAGTAATTTATATAACAGAGTGAGTTAACAAAGTATGAAAAATATTATTGTAATTTTTAAAGTAAAAAAAAGCATTGTTTTTGATATGTTTTGAAGTGAGAATACTAAATTTTAATACCAGAGTGAGTTAACAAAGTATGAAAAAAAGTAGGTTAATTTTAAGTAAAAAAAAGCATTGTTTTTGATATGTTTTGAAGTGAGAATACGAAATTTTACTACCAGAGTGAGTTAACAAAGTATGAAAAAAAGTAGGTTAATTTTTAAAGTAAAAAAAAGCATTGTTTTTGATATGTTTTGAAGTGAGAATACGAAATTTTACTACCAGAGTGAGTTAACAAAGTATGAAAAAAAGTAGGTTAATTTTTAAGTAAAAAAAAGCATTGTTTTTGATATGTTTAGAAGTGAGAATACGAAATTTTACTACCAGAGTGAGTTAACAAAGTATGAAAAAAAGTAGGTTAATTTTTAAAGTAAAAAAAAGCATTGTTTTTGATATGTTTTGAAGTGAGAATACGAAATTTTAATACCAGAGTGAGTTAACAAAGTATGAAAAATATTATTGTAATTTTTAAAGTAAAAAAAAGCATTGTTTTTGATATGTTTTGAAGTGAGAATACGAAATTTTAATACCAGAGTGAGTTAACAAAGTATGAAAAAAAGTAGGTTAATTTTTAAAGTAAAAAAAGCATTGTTTTTGATATGTTTTGAAGTGAGAATACGAAATTTTAATACCAGAGTGAGTTAACAAAGTATGAAAAATATTATTGTAATTTTTAAAGTAAAAAAAAAGCATTGTTTTTGATATGTTTTGAAGTGAGAATACGAAATTTTAATACCAGAGTGAGTTAACAAAGTATGAAAAAAAGTAGGTTAATTTTTAAAGTAAAAAAAAAGCATTGTTTTTGATATGTTTTGAAGTGAGAATACGAAATTTTAATACCAGAGTGAGTTAACAAAGTATGAAAAAAAGTAGGTTAATTTTTAAAGTAAAAAAAAGCATTGTTTTTGATATGTTTTGAAGTGAGAATACGAAATTTTACTACCAGAGTGAGTTAACAAAGTATGAAAAAAAGTAGGTTAATTTTTAAAGTAAAAAAAAGCATTGTTTTTGATATGTTTTGAAGTGAGAATACGAAATTTTACTACCAGAGTGAGTTAACAAAGTATGAAAAAAAGTAGGTTAATTTTTAAAGTAAAAAAAAGCATTGTTTTTGATATGTTTTGAAGTGAGAATACGAAATTTTACTACCAGAGTGAGTTAACAAAGTATGAAAAATATTATTGTAATTTTTAAAGTAAAAAAAAGCATTGTTTTTGATATGTTTTGAAGTGAGAATACGAAATTTTAATACCAGAGTGAGTTAACAAAGTATGAAAAATATTATTGTAATTTTTAAAGTAAAAAAAAGCATTGTTTTTGATATGTTTTGAAGTGAGAATACGAAATTTTAATACCAGAGTGAGTTAACAATGTATGAAAAATATTATTGTAATTTTTTAAAGTAAAAAAAAACATTGTTTTTGATATGTTTTGAAGTGAGAATACGAAATTTTACTACCAGAGTGAGTTAACAAAGTATGAAAAATATTATTGTAATTTTTAAAGTAAAAAAAAGCATTGTTTTTGATATGTTTTGAAGTGAGAATACGAAATTTTACTACCAGAGTGAGTTAACAAAGTATGAAAAAAAGTAGGTTAATTTTTAAAGTAAAAAAAAGCATTGTTTTTGATATGTTTTGAAGTGAGAATACGAAATTTTAATACCAGAGTGAGTTAACAAAGTATGAAAAATATTATTGTAATTTTTAAAGTAAAAAAAAGCATTGTTTTTGATATGTTTTGAAGTGAGAATACGAAATTTTAATACCAGAGTGAGTTAACAAAGTATGAAAAAAAGTAGGTTAATTTTTAAAGTAAAAAAAGCATTGTTTTTGATATGTTTTGAAGTGAGAATACGAAATTTTAATACCAGAGTGAGTTAACAATGTATGAAAAATATTATTGTAATTTTTAAAGTAAAAAAAAGCATTGTTTTTGATATGTTTTGAAGTGAGAATACGAAATTTTAATACCAGAGTGAGTTAACAAAGTATGAAAAAAAGTAGGTTAATTTTTAAAGTAAAAAAAAGCATTGTTTTTGATATGTTTTGAAGTGAGAATACGAAATTTTAATACCAGAGTGAGTTAACAAAGTATGAAAAAAAGTAGGTTAATTTTTAAAGTAAAAAAAAGCATTGTTTTTGATATGTTTTGAAGTGAGAATACGAAATTTACTACCAGAGTGAGTTAACAAAGTATGAAAAAAAGTAGGTTAATTTTTAAAGTAAAAAAAAGCATTGTTTTTGATATGTTTTGAAGTGAGAAAAAGTAATTTATATAACAGAGTGAGTTAACAAAGTATGAAAAAAAGTAGGTTAATTTTTAAAGTAAAAAAAAGCATTGTTTTTGATATGTTTTGAAGTGAGAAAAAGTAATTTATATAACAGAGTGAGTTAACAAAGTATGAAAAATATTATTGTAATTTTTAAAGTAAAAAAAAGCATTGTTTTTGATATGTTTTGAAGTGAGAATACGAAATTTTAATACCAGAGTGAGTTAACAAAGTATGAAAAATATTATTGTAATTTTTAAAGTAAAAAAAAGCATTGTTTTTGATATGTTTTGAAGTGAGAATACGAAATTTTAATACCAGAGTGAGTTAACAATGTATGAAAAATATTATTGTAATTTTTAAAGTAAAAAAAAACATTGTTTTTGATATGTTTTGAAGTGAGAATACGAAATTTTACTACCAGAGTGAGTTAACAAAGTATGAAAAATATTATTGTAATTTTAAAGTAAAAAAAAGCATTGTTTTTGATATGTTTTGAAGTGAGAATACGAAATTTTAATACCAGAGTGAGTTAACAAAGTATGAAAAAAAGTAGGTTAATTTTTAAAGTAAAAAAAAGCATTGTTTTTGATATGTTTTGAAGTGAGAATACGAAATTTTAATACCAGAGTGAGTTAACAAAGTATGAAAAAAAGTAGGTTAATTTTTAAAGTAAAAAAAAGCATTGTTTTTGATATGTTTTGAAGTGAGAATACGAAATTTTACTACCAGAGTGAGTTAACAAAGTATGAAAAAAAGTAGGTTAATTTTTAAAGTAAAAAAAAGCATTGTTTTTGATATGTTTTGAAGTGAGAATACGAAATTTTACTACCAGAGTGAGTTAACAAAGTATGAAAAAAAGTAGGTTAATTTTTAAAGTAAAAAAAAGCATTGTTTTGATATGTTTTGAAGTGAGAATACGAAATTTTACTACCAGAGTGAGTTAACAAAGTATGAAAAATATTATTGTAATTTTTAAAGTAAAAAAAAGCATTGTTTTTGATATGTTTTGAAGTGAGAATACGAAATTTTACTACCAGAGTGAGTTAACAAAGTATGAAAAAAAGTAGGTTAATTTTTAAAGTAAAAAAAAGCATTGTTTTTGATATGTTTTGAAGTGAGAATACGAAATTTTAATACCAGAGTGAGTTAACAAAGTATGAAAAATATTATTGTAATTTTTAAAGTAAAAAAAAGCATTGTTTTTGATATGTTTTGAAGTGAGAATACGAAATTTTAATACCAGAGTGAGTTAAACAAAGTATGAAAAAAAGTAGGTTAATTTTTAAAGTAAAAAAAAGCATTGTTTTTGATATGTTTTGAAGTGAGAATACGAAATTTTAATACCAGAGTGAGTTAACAAAGTATGAAAAATATTATTGTAATTTTTAAAGTAAAAAAAAGCATTGTTTTTGATATGTTTTGAAGTGAGAATACGAAATTTTAATACCAGAGTGAGTTAACAAGTATGAAAAATATTATTGTAATTTTTAAAGTAAAAAAAAGCATTGTTTTTGATATGTTTTGAAGTGAGAATACGAAATTTTACTACCAGAGTGAGTTAACAAAGTATGAAAAAAAGTAGGTTAATTTTTAAAGTAAAAAAAAGCATTGTTTTTGATATGTTTTGAAGTGAGAATACGAAATTTTAATACCAGAGTGAGTTAACAAAGTATGAAAAAAAGTAGGTTAATTTTTAAAGTAAAAAAAAGCATTGTTTTTTGATATGTTTTGAAGTGAGAATACGAAATTTTAATACCAGAGTGAGTTAACAAAGTATGAAAAAAAGTAGGTTAATTTTTAAAGTAAAAAAAAGCATTGTTTTTGATATGTTTTGAAGTGAGAATACGAAATTTTAATACCAGAGTGAGTTAACAATGTATGAAAAATATTATTGTAATTTTTAAAGTAAAAAAAAGCATTGTTTTTGATATGTTTTGAAGTGAGAATACGAAATTTTAATACCAGAGTGAGTTAACAAAGTATGAAAAAAAGTAGGTTAATTTTTAAAGTAAAAAAAAGCATTGTTTTTTGATATGTTTTGAAGTGAGAATACGAAATTTTAATACCAGAGTGAGTTAACAAAGTATGAAAAAAAGTAGGTTAATTTTTAAAGTAAAAAAAGCATTGTTTTTGATATGTTTTGAAGTGAGAATACGAAATTTTACTACCAGAGTGAGTTAACAAAGTATGAAAAAAAGTAGGTTAATTTTTAAAGTAAAAAAAAGCATTGTTTTTGATATGTTTTGAAGTGAGACAAAGTAATTTATATACCAGAGTGAGTTAACAAAGTATGAAAAATATTATTGTAATTTTTAAAGTAAAAAAAAAGCATTGTTTTTGATATGTTTTGAAGTGAGAAAAAGTAATTTATATAACAGAGTGAGTTAACAAAGTATGAAAAAAAGTAGGTTAATTTTTAAAGTAAAAAAAAGCATTGTTTTTGATATGTTTTGAAGTGAGAATACGAAATTTTACTACCAGAGTGAGTTAACAAAGTATGAAAAAAAGTAGGTTAATTTTTAAAGTAAAAAAAAAGCATTGTTTTTGATATGTTTTGAAGTGAGAAAAAGTAATTTATATAACAGAGTGAGTTAACAAAGTATGAAAAATATTATTGTAATTTTTAAAGTAAAAAAAAGCATTGTTTTTGATATGTTTTGAAGTGAGAATACGAAATTTTAATACCAGAGTGAGTTAACAAAGTATGAAAAAAAGTAGGTTAATTTTTAAAGTAAAAAAAAGCATTGTTTTTGATATGTTTTGAAGTGAGAAAAAGTAATTTATATAACAGAGTGAGTTAACAAAGTATGAAAAATATTATTGTAATTTTTAAAGTAAAAAAAAGCATTGTTTTTGATATGTTTTGAAGTGAGAATACGAAATTTTACTACCAGAGTGAGTTAACAAAGTATGAAAAAAAGTAGGTTAATTTTTAAAGTAAAAAAAAGCATTGTTTTTGATATGTTTTGAAGTGAGAATACGAAATTTTACTACCAGAGTGAGTTAACAAAGTATGAAAAAAAGTAGGTTAATTTTTAAAGTAAAAAAAAGCATTGTTTTTGATATGTTTTGAAGTGAGAATACGAAATTTTACTACCAGAGTGAGTTAACAAAGTATGAAAAAAAGTAGGTTAATTTTTAAAGTAAAAAAAAGCATTGTTTTTGATATGTTTTGAAGTGAGAATACGAAATTTTACTACCAGAGTGAGTTAACAAAGTATGAAAAAAAGTAGGTTAATTTTTAAAGTAAAAAAAAGCATTGTTTTTGATATGTTTTGAAGTGAGAATACGAAATTTTACTACCAGAGTGAGTTAACAAAGTATGAAAAAAAGTAGGTTAATTTTTAAAGTAAAAAAAAGCATTGTTTTTGATATGTTTTGAAGTGAGAAAAAGTAATTTATATAACAGAGTGAGTTAACAAAGTATGAAAAAAAGTAGGTTAATTTTTAAGTAAAAAAAAGCATTGTTTTTGATATGTTTTGAAGTGAGAATACGAAATTTTACTACCAGAGTGAGTTAACAAAGTATGAAAAAAAGTAGGTTAATTTTTAAAGTAAAAAAAAGCATTGTTTTTGATATGTTTTGAAGTGAGAAAAAGTAATTTATATAACAGAGTGAGTTAACAAAGTATGAAAAATATTATTGTAATTTTTAAAGTAAAAAAAAGCATTGTTTTTGATATGTTTTGAAGTGAGTAATACGAAATTTTAATACCAGAGTGAGTTAACAAAGTATGAAAAAAAGTAGGTTAATTTTTAAAGTAAAAAAAAGCATTGTTTTTGATATGTTTTGAAGTGAGAAAAAGTAATTTATATAACAGAGTGAGTTACAAAGTATGAAAAATATTATTGTAATTTTTAAAGTAAAAAAAAGCATTGTTTTTGATATGTTTTGAAGTGAGAATACGAAATTTTACTACCAGAGTGAGTTAACAAAGTATGAAAAAAAGTAGGTTAATTTTTAAAGTAAAAAAAAGCATTGTTTTTGATATGTTTTGAAGTGAGAATACGAAATTTTACTACCAGAGTGAGTTAACAAAGTATGAAAAAAAGTAGGTTAATTTTTAAAGTAAAAAAAGCATTGTTTTTGATATGTTTTGAAGTGAGAAAAAGTAATTTATATAACAGAGTGAGTTAACAAAGTATGAAAAAATATTATTGTAATTTTTAAAGTAAAAAAAAGCATTGTTTTTGATATGTTTTGAAGTGAGAATACGAAATTTTAATACCAGAGTGAGTTAACAAAGTATGAAAAAAAGTAGGTTAATTTTTAAAGTAAAAAAAAGCATTGTTTTTGATATGTTTTGAAGTGAGAAAAAGTAATTATATAACAGAGTGAGTTAACAAAGTATGAAAAATATTATTGTAATTTTTAAAGTAAAAAAAAGCATTGTTTTTGATATGTTTTGAAGTGAGAATACGAAATTTTACTACCAGAGTGAGTTAACAAAGTATGAAAAAAAGTAGGTTAATTTTTAAAGTAAAAAAAGCATTGTTTTTGATATGTTTTGAAGTGAGAATACGAAATTTTACTACCAGAGTGAGTTAACAAAGTATGAAAAAAAGTAGGTTAATTTTTTAAAGTAAAAAAAAGCATTGTTTTTGATATGTTTTGAAGTGAGAAAAAGTAATTTATATAACAGAGTGAGTTAACAAAGTATGAAAAATATTATTGTAATTTTTAAAGTAAAAAAAAGCATTGTTTTTGATATGTTTTGAAGTGAGAATACGAAATTTTACTACCAGAGTGAGTTAACAAAGTATGAAAAAAAGTAGGTTAATTTTTAAAGTAAAAAAAAGCATTGTTTTTGATATGTTTTGAAGTGAGAATACGAAATTTTACTACCAGAGTGAGTTAACAAAGTATGAAAAAAAGTAGGTTAATTTTTAAAGTAAAAAAAAGCATTGTTTTTGATATGTTTTGAAGTGAGAATACGAAATTTTACTACCAGAGTGAGTTAACAAAGTATGAAAAAAAGTAGGTTAATTTTTAAAGTAAAAAAAAGCATTGTTTTTGATATGTTTTGAAGTGAGAATACGAAATTTTACTACCAGAGTGAGTTAACAAAGTATGAAAAAAAGTAGGTTAATTTTTAAAGTAAAAAAAAGCATTGTTTTTGATATGTTTTGAAGTGAGAATACGAAATTTTACTACCAGAGTGAGTTAACAAAGTATGAAAAAAAGTAGGTTAATTTTTAAAGTAAAAAAAAAGCATTGTTTTTTGATATGTTTTGAAGTGAGAAAAAGTAATTTATTATAACAGAGTGAGTTAACAAAGTATGAAAAAAAGTAGGTTAATTTTTAAAGTAAAAAAAAGCATTGTTTTTGATATGTTTTGAAGTGAGAATACGAAATTTTACTACCAGAGTGAGTTAACAAAGTATGAAAAAAAGTAGGTTAATTTTTAAAGTAAAAAAAAGCATTGTTTTTGCTATGTTTTGAAGTGAGAAAAAGTAATTTATATAACAGAGTGAGTTAACAAAGTATGAAAAATATTATTGTAATTTTTAAAGTAAAAAAAAGCATTGTTTTTGATATGTTTTGAAGTGAGAATACGAAATTTTAATACCAGAGTGAGTTAACAAAGTATGAAAAAAAGTAGGTTAATTTTTAAAGTAAAAAAAAGCATTGTTTTTGATTGTTTTGAAGTGAGAATACGAAATTTTACTACCAGAGTGAGTTAACAAAGTATGAAAAAAAGTAGGTTAATTTTTAAAGTAAAAAAAAGCATTGTTTTTGATATGTTTTGAAGTGAGAAAAAGTAATTTATATAACAGAGTGAGTTAACAAAGTATGAAAAATATTATTGTAATTTTTAAAGTAAAAAAAAGCATTGTTTTTGATATGTTTTGAAGTGAGAATACGAATTTTACTACCAGAGTGAGTTAACAAAGTATGAAAAAAAGTAGGTTAATTTTTAAAGTAAAAAAAAGCATTGTTTTTGATATGTTTTGAAGTGAGAAAAAGTAATTTATATAACAGAGTGAGTTAACAAAGTATGAAAAATATTATTGTAATTTTTAAAGTAAAAAAAAGCATTGTTTTTGATATGTTTTGAAGTGAGAATACGAAATTTTACTACCAGAGTGAGTTAACAAAGTATGAAAAAAAGTAGGTTAATTTTTAAAGTAAAAAAAAGCATTGTTTTTGATATGTTTTGAAGTGAGAATACGAAATTTTACTACCAGAGTGAGTTAACAAAGTATGAAAAAAAGTAGGTTAATTTTTAAAGTAAAAAAAAGCATTGTTTTTGATATGTTTTGAAGTGAGAATACGAAATTTTACTACCAGAGTGAGTTAACAAAGTATGAAAAAAAGTAGGTTAATTTTAAAGTAAAAAAAAGCATTGTTTTTGATATGTTTTGAAGTGAGAATACGAAATTTTAATACCAGAGTGAGTTAACAAAGTATGAAAAAAAGTAGGTTAATTTTTAAAGTAAAAAAAAGCATTGTTTTTGATATGTTTTGAAGTGAGAATACGAAATTTTAATACCAGAGTGAGTTAACAAAGTATGAAAATATTATTGTAATTTTTAAAGTAAAAAAAAGCATTGTTTTTGATATGTTTTGAAGTGAGAATACGAAATTTTAATACCAGAGTGAGTTAACAAAGTATGAAAAAAAGTAGGTTAATTTTTAAAGTAAAAAAAAGCATTGTTTTTGATATGTTTTGAAGTGAGAATACGAAATTTTAATACCAGAGTGAGTTAACAAAGTATGAAAAAAAGTAGGTTAATTTTTAAAGTAAAAAAAGCATTGTTTTTTGATATGTTTTGAAGTGAGAATACGAAATTTTAATACCAGAGTGAGTTAACAATGTATGAAAAATATTATTGTAATTTTTAAAGTAAAAAAAAGCATTGTTTTTTGATATGTTTTGAAGTGAGAATACGAAATTTTACTACCAGAGTGAGTTAACAAAGTATGAAAAAAAGTAGGTTAATTTTTAAAGTAAAAAAAAGCATTGTTTTTGATATGTTTTGAAGTGAGAAAAAGAAATTTTAATACCAGAGTGAGTTAACAAAGTATGAAAAAAAGTAGGTTAATTTTTAAAGTAAAAAAAAGCATTGTTTTTGATATGTTTTGAAGTGAGAATACGAAATTTTACTACCAGAGTGAGTTAACAAAGTATGAAAAAAAGTAGGTTAATTTTTAAAGTAAAAAAAAGCATTGTTTTTGATATGTTTTGAAGTGAGAAAAAGTAATTTATATAACAGAGTGAGTTAACAAAGTATGAAAAAAAGTAGGTTAATTTTTTAAAGTAAAAAAAAGCATTGTTTTTGATATGTTTGAAGTGAGAATACGAAATTTACTACCAGAGTGAGTTAACAAAGTATGAAAAAAAGTAGGTTAATTTTAAAGTAAAAAAAGCATTGTTTTTGATATGTTTTGAAGTGAGAATACGAAATTTTAATACCAGAGTGAGTTAACAATGTATGAAAAATATTATTGTAATTTTTAAAGTAAAAAAAAGCATTGTTTTTGATATGTTTTGAAGTGAGAATACGAAATTTTAATACCAGAGTGAGTAACAAAGTATGAAAAAAAGTAGGTTAATTTTTAAAGTAAAAAAAAGCATTGTTTTTGATATGTTTTGAGTGAGAATACGAAATTTTAATACCAGAGTGAGTTAACAAAGTATGAAAAAAAGTAGGTTAATTTTTAAAGTAAAAAAAAGCATTGTTTTTGATATGTTTTGAAGTGAGAATACGAAATTTTACTACCAGAGTGAGTTAACAAAGTATGAAAAAAAGTAGGTTAATTTTTAAAGTAAAAAAAAAGCATTGTTTTTGATATGTTTTGAAGTGAGAAAAAGTAATTTATATAACAGAGTGAGTTAACAAAGTATGAAAAAAAAGTAGGTTAATTTTTAAAGTAAAAAAAAGCATTGTTTTTGATATGTTTTGAAGTGAGAATACGAAATTTTAATACCAGAGTGAGTTAACAAAGTATGAAAAAAAGTAGGTTAATTTTTAAAGTAAAAAAAAGCATTGTTTTTGATATGTTTTGAAGTGAGAAAAAGTAATTTATATAACAGAGTGAGTTAACAAAGTATGAAAAATATTATTGTAATTTTTAAAGTAAAAAAAAGCATGTTTTTGATATGTTTTGAAGTGAGAATACGAAATTTTAATACCAGAGTGAGTTAACAAAGTATGAAAAATATTATTGTAATTTTTTAAAGTAAAAAAAAACATTGTTTTTGATATGTTTTGAAGTGAGAATACGAAATTTTACTACCAGAGTGAGTTAACAAAGTATGAAAAAAAGTAGGTTAATTTTTAAAGTAAAAAAAAGCATTGTTTTTGATATGTTTTGAAGTGAGAATACGAAATTTTAATACCAGAGTGAGTTAACAAAGTATGAAAAATATTATTGTAATTTTTAAAGTAAAAAAAAGCATTGTTTTTGATATGTTTTGAAGTGAGAATACGAAATTTTAATACCAGAGTGAGTTAACAAAGTATGAAAAAAAGTAGGTTAATTTTTAAAGTAAAAAAAAGCATTGTTTTTGATATGTTTTGAAGTGAGAATACGAAATTTTAATACCAGAGTGAGTTAACAAAGTATGAAAAAAAGTAGGTTAATTTTTAAAGTAAAAAAAAGCATTGTTTTTTGATATGTTTTGAAGTGAGAAAAAGTAATTTATATAACAGAGTGAGTTAACAAGTATGAAAAATATTATTGTAATTTTTAAAGTAAAAAAAAGCATTGTTTTTGATATGTTTTGAAGTGAGAATACGAAATTTTAATACCAGAGTGAGTTAACAAAGTATGAAAAATATTATTGTAATTTTTAAAGTAAAAAAAAACATTGTTTTTGATATGTTTTGAAGTGAGAATACGAAATTTTACTACCAGAGTGAGTTAACAAAGTATGAAAAAAAGTAGGTTAATTTTTAAAGTAAAAAAAAGCATTGTTTTTGATATGTTTTGAAGTGAGAATACGAAATTTTAATACCAGAGTGAGTTAACAAAGTATGAAAAATATTATTGTAATTTTTAAAGTAAAAAAAAGCATTGTTTTTGATATGTTTTGAAGTGAGAATACGAAATTTTAATACCAGAGTGAGTTAACAAAGTATGAAAAAAAGTAGGTTAATTTTTAAAGTAAAAAAAAGCATTGTTTTTGATATGTTTTGAAGTGAGAATACGAAATTTTATACCAGAGTGAGTTAACAAAGTATGAAAAAAAGTAGGTTAATTTTTAAAGTAAAAAAAAGCATTGTTTTTGATATGTTTTGAAGTGAGAAAAAAGTAATTTATATAACAGAGTGAGTTAACAAAGTATGAAAAAAAGTAGGTTAATTTTTAAAGTAAAAAAAAGCATTGTTTTTGATATGTTTTGAAGTGAGAATACGAAATTTTTACTACCAGAGTGAGTTAACAAAGTATGAAAAATATTATTGAAATTTTTAAAGTAAAAAAAAACATTGTTTTTGATATGTTTTGAAGTGAGAATACGAAATTTTACTACCAGAGTGAGTTAACAAAGTATGAAAAATATTATTGTAATTTTAAAGTAAAAAAAAGCATTGTTTTTGATATGTTTTGAAGTGAGAATACGAAATTTTACTACCAGAGTGAGTTAACAAAGTATGAAAAAAAGTAGGTTAATTTTTAAAGTAAAAAAAAGCATTGTTTTTGATATGTTTTGAAGTGAGAAAAAGTAATTTATATAACAGAGTGAGTTAACAAAGTATGAAAAAAAGTAGGTTAATTTTTAAAGTAAAAAAAAGCATTGTTTTTGATATGTTTTGAAGTGAGAATACGAAATTTTAATACCAGAGTGAGTTAACAAAGTATGAAAAAAAGTAGGTTAATTTTTAAAGTAAAAAAAAAGCATTGTTTTTGATATGTTTTGAAGTGAGAAAAAGTAATTTATATAACAGAGTGAGTTAACAAAGTATGAAAAATATTATTGTAATTTTTAAAGTAAAAAAAAGCATTGTTTTTGATATGTTTTGAAGTGAGAATACGAAATTTTAATACCAGAGTGAGTTAACAAAGTATGAAAAATATTATTGTAATTTTTAAAGTAAAAAAAAACATTGTTTTTGATATGTTTTGAAGTGAGAATACGAAATTTTACTACCAGAGTGAGTTAACAAAGTATGAAAAAAAGTAGGTTAATTTTTAAAGTAAAAAAAAGCATTGTTTTTGATATGTTTTGAAGTGAGAATACGAAATTTTAATACCAGAGTGAGTTAACAAAGTATGAAAAATATTATTGTAATTTTTAAAGTAAAAAAAAGCATTGTTTTTGATATGTTTTGAAGTGAGAATACGAAATTTTAATACCAGAGTGAGTTAACAAAGTATGAAAAAAAGTAGGTTAATTTTTAAAGTAAAAAAAAGCATTGTTTTTGATATGTTTTGAAGTGAGAATACGAAATTTTAATACCAGAGTGAGTTAACAAAGTATGAAAAAAAAGTAGGTTAATTTTTAAAGTAAAAAAAAGCATTGTTTTTGATATGTTTTGAAGTGAGAAAAAGTAATTTATATAACAGAGTGAGTTAACAAAGTATGAAAAAAAGTAGGTTAATTTTTAAAGTAAAAAAAAGCATTGTTTTTGATATGTTTTGAAGTGAGAATACGAAATTTTACTACCAGAGTGAGTTAACAAAGTATGAAAAATATTATTGTAATTTTTAAAGTAAAAAAAAAACATTGTTTTTGATATGTTTTGAAGTGAGAATACGAAATTTTACTACCAGAGTGAGTTAACAAAGTATGAAAAATATTATTGTAATTTTTAAAGTAAAAAAAAGCATTGTTTTTGATATGTTTTGAAGTGAGAATACGAAATTTTAATACCAGAGTGAGTTAACAAAGTATGAAAAAAAGTAGGTTAATTTTTAAAGTAAAAAAAAGCATTGTTTTTGATATGTTTTGAAGTGAGAATACGAAATTTTAATACCAGAGTGAGTTAACAAAGTATGAAAAAAAGTAGGTTAATTTTTAAAGTAAAAAAAAAGCATTGTTTTTGATATGTTTTGAAGTGAGAAAAAGTAATTTATATAACAGAGTGAGTTAACAAAGTATGAAAAAAAGTAGGTTAATTTTTAAA
Organism: Loxodes magnus; assembly: GCA_946699065.1. Lineage (NCBI taxonomy): Eukaryota > Ciliophora > Karyorelictea > Loxodida > Loxodidae > Loxodes > Loxodes magnus. The sequence goes on from CAMPDV010006625.1 coordinate 14,991, forward strand.
GTAAAAAAAAAGCATTGTTTTTGATATGTTTTGAAGTGAGAATACGAAATTTTAATACCAGAGTGAGTTAACAAAGTATGAAAAATATTATTGTAATTTTTAAAGTAAAAAAAAGCATTGTTTTTGATATGTTTTGAAGTGAGAATACGAAATTTTAATACCAGAGTGAGTTAACAAAGTATGAAAAAAAGTAGGTTAATTTTTAAAGTAAAAAAAAGCATTGTTTTTGATATGTTTTGAAGTGAGAATACGAAATTTTACTACCAGAGTGAGTTAACAAAGTATGAAAAAAAGTAGGTTAATTTTTAAAGTAAAAAAAAGCATTGTTTTTGATATGTTTTGAAGTGAGAATACGAAATTTTACTACCAGAGTGAGTTAACAAAGTATGAAAAAAAGTAGGTTAATTTTTAAAGTAAAAAAAAGCATTGTTTTTGATATGTTTTGAAGTGAGAATACGAAATTTTACTACCAGAGTGAGTTAACAAAGTATGAAAAAAAGTAGGTTAATTTTTAAAGTAAAAAAAAGCATTGTTTTTGATATGTTTTGAAGTGAGAATACGAAATTTTACTACCAGAGTGAGTTAACAAAGTATGAAAAAAAGTAGGTTAATTTTTAAAGTAAAAAAAAAGCATTGTTTTTGATATGTTTTGAAGTGAGAAAAAGTAATTTATATAACAGAGTGAGTTAACAAAGTATGAAAAATATTATTGTAATTTTTAAAGTAAAAAAAAACATTGTTTTTGATATGTTTTGAAGTGAGAATACGAAATTTTACTACCAGAGTGAGTTAACAAAGTATGAAAAATATTATTGTAATTTTAAAGTAAAAAAAAGCATTGTTTTTGATATGTTTTGAAGTGAGAATACGAAATTTTAATACCAGAGTGAGTTAACAAAGTATGAAAAAAAGTAGGTTAATTTTTAAAGTAAAAAAAAACATTGTTTTTGATATGTTTTGAAGTGAGAATACGAAATTTTAATACCAGAGTGAGTTAACAAAGTATGAAAAATATTATTGTAATTTTTAAAGTAAAAAAAAGCATTGTTTTTGATATGTTTTGAAGTGAGAATACGAAATTTTACTACCAGAGTGAGTTAACAAAGTATGAAAAAAAGTAGGTTAATTTTTAAAGTAAAAAAAAGCATTGTTTTTGATATGTTTTGAAGTGAGAATACGAAATTTTAATACCAGAGTGAGTTAACAAAGTATGAAAAAAAGTAGGTTAATTTTTAAAGTAAAAAAAAAGCATTGTTTTTGATATGTTTTGAAGTGAGAATACGAAATTTTAATACCAGAGTGAGTTAACAAAGTATGAAAAATATTATTGTAATTTTTAAAGTAAAAAAAAGCATTGTTTTTGATATGTTTTGAAGTGAGAATACGAAATTTTAATACCAGAGTGAGTTAACAAAGTATGAAAAAAAGTAGGTTAATTTTTAAAGTAAAAAAAAGCATTGTTTTTGATATGTTTTGAAGTGAGAATACGAAATTTTAATACCAGAGTGAGTTAACAAAGTATGAAAAAAAGTAGGTTAATTTTTAAAGTAAAAAAAAGCATTGTTTTTGATATGTTTTGAAGTGAGAATACGAAATTTTACTACCAGAGTGAGTTAACAAAGTATGAAAAAAAGTAGGTTAATTTTTAAAGTAAAAAAAAGCATTGTTTTTGATATGTTTTGAAGTGAGAAAAAGTAATTTATATAACAGAGTGAGTTAACAAAGTATGAAAAAAAGTAGGTTAATTTTTAAAGTAAAAAAAAGCATTGTTTTTGATATGTTTTGAAGTGAGAATACGAAATTTTACTACCAGAGTGAGTTAACAAAGTATGAAAAAAAGTAGGTTAATTTTTAAAGTAAAAAAAAGCATTGTTTTTGATATGTTTTGAAGTGAGAATACGAAATTTTAATACCAGAGTGAGTTAACAAAGTATGAAAAATATTATTGTAATTTTTAAAGTAAAAAAAAGCATTGTTTTTTGATATGTTTTGAAGTGAGAATACGAAATTTTACTACCAGAGTGAGTTAACAAAGTATGAAAAAAAGTAGGTTAATTTTTAAAGTAAAAAAAAGCATTGTTTTTGATATGTTTTGAAGTGAGAATACGAAATTTTAATACCAGAGTGAGTTAACAAAGTATGAAAAATATTATTGTAATTTTTAAAGTAAAAAAAAGCATTGTTTTTGATATGTTTTGAAGTGAGAATACGAAATTTTAATACCAGAGTGAGTTAACAAAGTATGAAAAAAAGTAGGTTAATTTTTAAAGTAAAAAAAAGCATTGTTTTTGATATGTTTTGAAGTGAGAATACGAAATTTTACTACCAGAGTGAGTTAACAAAGTATGAAAAAAAGTAGGTTAATTTTTAAAGTAAAAAAAAGCATTGTTTTTGATATGTTTTGAAGTGAGAAAAAGTAATTTATATAACAGAGTGAGTTAACAAAGTATGAAAAAAAGTAGGTTAATTTTTAAAGTAAAAAAAAGCATTGTTTTTGATATGTTTTTGAAGTGAGAATACGAAATTTTAATACCAGAGTGAGTTAACAAAGTATGAAAAAAAGTAGGTTAATTTTTAAAGTAAAAAAAAGCATTGTTTTTGATATGTTTTGAAGTGAGAAAAAGTAATTTATATAACAGAGTGAGTTAACAAAGTATGAAAAATATTATTGTAATTTTTAAAGTAAAAAAAAGCATTGTTTTTGATATGTTTTGAAGTGAGAATACGAAATTTTAATACCAGAGTGAGTTAACAAAGTATGAAAAATATTATTGTAATTTTTAAAGTAAAAAAAAACATTGTTTTTGATATGTTTTGAAGTGAGAATACGAAATTTTACTACCAGAGTGAGTTAACAAAGTATGAAAAAAAGTAGGTTAATTTTTAAAGTAAAAAAAAGCATTGTTTTTGATATGTTTTGAAGTGAGAATACGAAATTTTAATACCAGAGTGAGTTAACAAAGTATGAAAAATATTATTGTAATTTTTAAAGTAAAAAAAAGCATTGTTTTTGATATGTTTTTGAAGTGAGAATACGAAATTTTAATACCAGAGTGAGTTAACAAAGTATGAAAAAAAGTAGGTTAATTTTTAAAGTAAAAAAAAAGCATTGTTTTTGATATGTTTTGAAGTGAGAATACGAAATTTTAATACCAGAGTGAGTTAACAAAGTATGAAAAAAAGTAGGTTAATTTTTAAAGTAAAAAAAAGCATTGTTTTTGATATGTTTTGAAGTGAGAAAAAGTAATTTATATAACAGAGTGAGTTAACAAAGTATGAAAAAAAGTAGGTTAATTTTTAAAGTAAAAAAAAGCATTGTTTTTGATATGTTTTGAAGTGAGAATACGAAATTTTACTACCAGAGTGAGTTAACAAAGTATGAAAAATATTATTGTAATTTTTAAAGTAAAAAAAAACATTGTTTTTTGATATGTTTTGAAGTGAGAATACGAAATTTTACTACCAGAGTGAGTTAACAAAGTATGAAAAATATTATTGTAATTTTTAAAGTAAAAAAAAGCATTGTTTTTGATATGTTTTGAAGTGAGAATACGAAATTTTACTACCAGAGTGAGTTAACAAAGTATGAAAAAAAGTAGGTTAATTTTAAAGTAAAAAAAAGCATTGTTTTTTGATATGTTTTGAAGTGAGAAAAAGTAATTTATATAACAGAGTGAGTTAACAAAGTATGAAAAAAAGTAGGTTAATTTTTAAAGTAAAAAAAAGCATTGTTTTTGATATGTTTTGAAGTGAGAATACGAAATTTTAATACCAGAGTGAGTTAACAAAGTATGAAAAAAAGTAGGTTAATTTTAAAGTAAAAAAAAGCATTGTTTTTGATATGTTTTGAAGTGAGAAAAAGTAATTTATATAACAGAGTGAGTTAACAAAGTATGAAAAAAAGTAGGTTAATTTTTAAAGTAAAAAAAAGCATTGTTTTTGATATGTTTTGAAGTGAGAATACGAAATTTTACTACCAGAGTGAGTTAACAAAGTATGAAAAAAAGTAGGTTAATTTTTAAAGTAAAAAAAAGCATTGTTTTTGATATGTTTTGAAGTGAGAATACGAAATTTTACTACCAGAGTGAGTTAACAAAGTATGAAAAAAAGTAGGTTAATTTTTAAAGTAAAAAAAAGCATTGTTTTTGATATGTTTTGAAGTGAGAAAAAGTAATTTATATAACAGAGTGAGTTAACAAAGTATGAAAAATATTATTGTAATTTTTAAAGTAAAAAAAAGCATTGTTTTTGATATGTTTTGAAGTGAGAATACGAAATTTTAATACCAGAGTGAGTTAACAAAGTATGAAAAAAAGTAGGTTAATTTTTAAAGTAAAAAAAAAACATTGTTTTTGATATGTTTTGAAGTGAGAATACGAAATTTTAATACCAGAGTGAGTTAACAAAGTATGAAAAATATTATTGTAATTTTTAAAGTAAAAAAAAGCATTGTTTTTGATATGTTTTGAAGTGAGAATACGAAATTTTACTACCAGAGTGAGTTAACAAAGTATGAAAAAAAGTAGGTTAATTTTTAAAGTAAAAAAAAGCATTGTTTTTGATATGTTTTGAAGTGAGAATACGAAATTTTAATACCAGAGTGAGTTAACAAAGTATGAAAAAAAGTAGGTTAATTTTTAAAGTAAAAAAAAGCATTGTTTTTGATATGTTTTGAAGTGAGAATACGAAATTTTAATACCAGAGTGAGTTAACAATGTATGAAAAATATTATTGTAATTTTTAAAGTAAAAAAAAGCATTGTTTTTGATATGTTTTGAAGTGAGAATACGAAATTTTAATACCAGAGTGAGTTAACAAAGTATGAAAAAAAGTAGGTTAATTTTTAAAGTAAAAAAAAGCATTGTTTTTGATATGTTTTGAAGTGAGAATACGAAATTTTAATACCAGAGTGAGTTAACAAAGTATGAAAAAAAGTAGGTTAATTTTTAAAGTAAAAAAAAGCATTGTTTTTGATATGTTTTGAAGTGAGAATACGAAATTTTACTACCAGAGTGAGTTAACAAAGTATGAAAAAAAGTAGGTTAATTTTTAAAGTAAAAAAAAGCATTGTTTTTGATATGTTTTGAAGTGAGAAAAAGTAATTTATATAACAGAGTGAGTTAACAAAGTATGAAAAAAAGTA
>CAMPDV010006626.1:0-16838 GCA_946699065.1 Loxodes magnus
AAAGTGAAGAAGCGAAGTAAGAAAAGAAGATAGAATTTCAGTTTAAAATAGTATGCTTTGAGAAGTATTTTTAAAAGTGAAGAAGTGAAGTAAGAAAAAAAGATGAATTTCAGATTTAAGGTGTATGCTCTGAGAAGTAATAAGTATTTTTAAAAGTGAAGAAGTGAAGTAAGAAAAGATGATAGAATTTCAGTTAAATCAAGTATGCTTTGAGAAGAAATAAGTATTTTTAAAAGTGAAGAAGTGAAGTAAGCAAAGATGATAGAATTTCAGTTTTAAGGAGTATGCTTTGAGAAGAAATAAGTATTTATAAAAGTGAAGAAGTGAAGTAAGCAAAGATGATAGAATTTCAGTTTTAAGGAGTATGCTATGAGAAGAAATAAGAATTTTTTAAAAGTGAAGAAGTGAAGTAAGCAAAGAAGATAGAATTTCAGTTTTAAGGAGTATGCTTTGAGAAGAAATAAGTATTTTTAAAAGTGAAGAAGCGAAGTAAAAAAAAAGATAGAATTTCAGTTTAAAATAGTATGCTTTGAGAAGAAATAAGTATTTTTAAAAGTGAAGAAGTGAAGTAAGCAAAGATGATAGAATTTCAGTTTTAAGGAGTATGCTTTGAGAAGTAATAAGTATTTTTAAAAGTGAAGAAGTGAAGTAAGCAAAGATGATAGAATTTCAGTTTTAAGGAGTATGCTATGAGAAGAAATAAGAATTTTTTAAAAGTGAAGAAGTGAAGTAAGCAAAGAAGATAGAATTTCAGTTTTAAGGAGTATGCTTTGAGAAGAAATAAGTATTTTTAAAAGTGAAGAAGCGAAGTAAAAAAAAAGATAGAATTTCAGTTTAAAATAGTATGCTTTGAGAAGAAATAAGTATTTTTAAAAGTGAAGAAGCGAAGTAAGAAAAGAAGATAGAATTTCAGTTTAAAATAGTATGCTTTGAGAAGAAATAAGTATTTTTAAAAGTGAAGAAGTGAAGTAAGCAAAGATGATAGAATTTCAGTTTTAAGGAGTATGCTTTGAGAAGTAATAAGTATTTTTAAAGTGAAGAAGTGAAGTAAGCAAAGATGATAGAATTTCAGTTTTAAGGAGTATGCTATGAGAAGTAATAAGTATTTTTAAAAGTGAAGAAGTGAAGTAAGAAAAGATGATAGAATTTCAGTTTTAAGGAGTATGCTTTGAGAAGAAATAAGTATTTTTAAAAGTGAAGAAGTTAAGTAAGCAAAGATGATAGAATTTCAGTTTTAAGGAGTATGCTTTGAGAAGTAATAAGTATTTTTAAAGTGAAGAAGTGAAGTAAGCAAAGATGATAGAATTTCAGTTTTAAGGAGTATGCTTTGAGAAGTAATAAGTATTTTTAAAAGTGAAGAAGTGAAGTAAGCAAAGATGATAGAATTTCAGTTTTAAGGAGTATGCTATGAGAAGAAATAAGAATTTTTTAAAAGTGAAGAAGTGAAGTAAGCAAAGATGATAGAATTTCAGTTTTAAGGAGTATGCTTTGAGAAGAAATAAGTATTTTTAAAAGTGAAGAAGCGAAGTAAGAAAAGAAGATAGAATTTCAGTTTTAAGGAGTATGCTATGAGAAGAAATAAGAATTTTTTAAAAGTGAAGAAGTGAAGTAAGCAAAGATGATAGAATTTCAGTTTTAAGGAGTATGCTTTGAGAAGAAATAAGTATTTTTAAAAGTGAAGAAGCGAAGTAAGAAAAGAAGATAGAATTTCAGTTTAAAATAGTATGCTTTGAGAAGAAATAAGTATTTTTAAAAGTGAAGAAGTGAAGTAAGCAAAGATGATAGAATTTCAGTTTTAAGGAGTATGCTTTGAGAAGTAATAAGTATTTTTAAAGTGAAGAAGTAAAGTAAGCAAAGATGATAGAATTTCAGTTTTAAGGAGTATGCTTTGAGAAGTATTTTTAAAAGTGAAGAAGTGAAGTAAGAAAAAAAGATGAATTTCAGATTTAAGGTGTATGCTCTGAGAAGTAATAAGTATTTTTAAAAGTGAAGAAGTGAAGTAAGAATAGAAGATAGAATTTCAGTTTTAAGGAGTATGCTTTGAGAAGTAATAAGTATTTAGAAAAGTGAAGAAGTAAAGTAAGAAAAGAAGATAGAATTTCAGTTAAATCAAATATGATTTGAGAAGAAATAAGTATTTTTAAAAGTGAAGAAGCGAAGTAAGAAAAGAAGATAGAATTTCAGTTTAAAATAGTATGCTTTGAGAAGTATTTTTAAAAGTGAAGAAGTGAAGTAAGAAAAAAAGATGAATTTCAGATTTAAGGTGTATGCTCTGAGAAGTAATAAGTATTTTTAAAAGTGAAGAAGTGAAGTAAGAAAAGATGATAGAATTTCAGTTAAATCAAGTATGCTTTGAGAAGAAATAAGTATTTTTAAAAGTGAAGAAGTGAAGTAAGCAAAGATGATAGAATTTCAGTTTTAAGGAGTATGCTTTGAGAAGAAATAAGTATTTATAAAAGTGAAGAAGTGAAGTAAGCAAAGATGATAGAATTTCAGTTTTAAGGAGTATGCTATGAGAAGAAATAAGAATTTTTTAAAAGTGAAGAAGTGAAGTAAGCAAAGAAGATAGAATTTCAGTTTTAAGGAGTATGCTTTGAGAAGAAATAAGTATTTTTAAAAGTGAAGAAGCGAAGTAAAAAAAAAGATAGAATTTCAGTTTAAAATAGTATGCTTTGAGAAGAAATAAGTATTTTTAAAAGTGAAGAAGTGAAGTAAGCAAAGATGATAGAATTTCAGTTTTAAGGAGTATGCTTTGAGAAGTAATAAGTATTTTTAAAAGTGAAGAAGTGAAGTAAGCAAAGATGATAGAATTTCAGTTTTAAGGAGTATGCTATGAGAAGAAATAAGAATTTTTTAAAAGTGAAGAAGTGAAGTAAGCAAAGAAGATAGAATTTCAGTTTTAAGGAGTATGCTTTGAGAAGAAATAAGTATTTTTAAAAGTGAAGAAGCGAAGTAAAAAAAAAGATAGAATTTCAGTTTAAAATAGTATGCTTTGAGAAGAAATAAGTATTTTTAAAAGTGAAGAAGCGAAGTAAGAAAAGAAGATAGAATTTCAGTTTAAAATAGTATGCTTTGAGAAGAAATAAGTATTTTTAAAAGTGAAGAAGTGAAGTAAGCAAAGATGATAGAATTTCAGTTTTAAGGAGTATGCTTTGAGAAGTAATAAGTATTTTTAAAGTGAAGAAGTGAAGTAAGCAAAGATGATAGAATTTCAGTTTTAAGGAGTATGCTATGAGAAGTAATAAGTATTTTTAAAAGTGAAGAAGTGAAGTAAGAAAAGATGATAGAATTTCAGTTTTAAGGAGTATGCTTTGAGAAGAAATAAGTATTTTTAAAAGTGAAGAAGTTAAGTAAGCAAAGATGATAGAATTTCAGTTTTAAGGAGTATGCTTTGAGAAGTAATAAGTATTTTTAAAGTGAAGAAGTGAAGTAAGCAAAGATGATAGAATTTCAGTTTTAAGGAGTATGCTTTGAGAAGTAATAAGTATTTTTAAAAGTGAAGAAGTGAAGTAAGCAAAGATGATAGAATTTCAGTTTTAAGGAGTATGCTATGAGAAGAAATAAGAATTTTTTAAAAGTGAAGAAGTGAAGTAAGCAAAGATGATAGAATTTCAGTTTTAAGGAGTATGCTTTGAGAAGAAATAAGTATTTTTAAAAGTGAAGAAGCGAAGTAAGAAAAGAAGATAGAATTTCAGTTTAAAATAGTATGCTTTGAGAAGAAATAAGTATTTTTAAAAGTGAAGAAGTGAAGTAAGCAAAGATGATAGAATTTCAGTTTTAAGGAGTATGCTTTGAGAAGTAATAAGTATTTTTAAAGTGAAGAAGTAAAGTAAGCAAAGATGATAGAATTTCAGTTTTAAGGAGTATGCTTTGAGAAGTAATAAGTATTTTTAAAAGTGAAGAAGCGAAGTAAGAAAAGAAGATAGAATTTCAGTTTTAAGGAGTATGCTCTGAGAAGTAATAAGTATTTTTAAAGTGAAGAAGTGAAGTAAGCAAAGAAGATAGAATTTCAGTTTTAAGGAGTATGCTTTGAGAAGAAATAAGTATTTTTAAAAGTGAAGAAGCGAAGTAAAAAAAAAGATAGAATTTCAGTTTAAAATAGTATGCTTTGAGAAGTAATAAGTATTTTTAAAGTGAAGAAGTGAAGTAAGCAAAGATGATAGAATTTCAGTTTTAAGGAGTATGCTTTGAGAAGTAATAAGTATTTTTAAAAGTGAAGAAGTGAAGTAAGCAAAGATGATAGAATTTCAGTTTTAAGGAGTATGCTATGAGAAGAAATAAGAATTTTTTAAAAGTGAAGAAGTGAAGTAAGCAAAGAAGATAGAATTTCAGTTTTAAGGAGTATGCTTTGAGAAGAAATAAGTATTTTTAAAAGTGAAGAAGCGAAGTAAAAAAAAAGATAGAATTTCAGTTTAAAATAGTATGCTTTGAGAAGAAATAAGTATTTTTAAAAGTGAAGAAGTGAAGTAAGCAAAGATGATAGAATTTCAGTTTTAAGGAGTATGCTTTGAGAAGAAATAAGTATCTTTAAAAGCGAAGAAGTAAAGTAAGCAAAGATGATAGAATTTCAGTTTTAAGGAGTATGCTTTGAGAAGTAATAAGTATTTTTAAAAGTGAAGAAGCGAAGTAAGAAAAGAAGATAGAATTTCAGTTTTAAGGAGTATGCTCTGAGAAGTAATAAGTATTTTTAAAAGTGAAGAAGTGAAGTGAGCAAAGATGATAGAATTTCAGTTTTAAGGAGTATGCTTTGAGAAGAAATAAGTATTTTTAAAAGTGAAGAAGTGAAGTAAGAAAAGATGATAGAATTTCAGTTTTAAGGAGTATGCTATGAGAAGAAATAAGTATTTTTAAAAGTGAAGAAGTTAAGTAAGCAAAGATGATAGAATTTCAGTTTTAAGGAGTATGCTTTGAGAAGAAATAAGTATTTTTAAAAGTGAAGAAGTAAAGCAAGAAAAGAAGATAGAATTTCAGTTTTAAGGAGTATGCTATGAGAAGAAATAAGTATTTTTAAAAGTGAAGAAGTTAAGTAAGCAAAGATGATAGAATTTCAGTTAAAATAAGTATGATTTGAGAAGTAATAAGTATTTTTAAAAGTGAAGAAGTGAAGTAAGCAAAGATGATAGAATTTCAGTTTTAAGGAGTATGCTTTGAGAAGAAATAAGTATTTTTAAAAGTGAAGAAGTGAAGTAAGAAAAGATGATAGAATTTCAGTTTTAAGGAGTATGCTTTGAGAAGTAATAAGTATTTTTAAAAGTGAAGAAGTGAAGTAAGAAAATAAGATAGAATTTCAGTTTTAAGGAGTATGCTTTGAGAAGAAATAAGTATCTTTAAAAGCGAAGAAGTGAAGTAAGCAAAGATGATAGAATTTCAGTTTTAAGGAGTATGCTATGAGAAGAAATAAGTATTTTTAAAAGTGAAGAAGTTAAGTAAGCAAAGATGATAGAATTTCAGTTAAAATAAGTATGATTTGAGAAGTAATAAGTATTTTTAAAGTGAAGAAGTGAAGTAAGCAAAGATGATAGAATTTCAGTTTTAAGGAGTATGCTTTGAGAAGTAATAAGTATTTTTAAAAGTGAAGAAGTGAAGTAAGCAAAGATGATAGAATTTCAGTTTTAAGGAGTATGCTATGAGAAGAAATAAGAATTTTTTAAAAGTGAAGAAGTGAAGTAAGCAAAGATGATAGAATTTCAGTTTTAAGGAGTATGCTTTGAGAAGTAATAAGTATTTTTAAAAGTGAAGAAGTGAAGTAAGAAAATAAGATAGAATTTCAGTTTTAAGGAGTATGCTTTGAGAAGAAATAAGTATCTTTAAAAGCGAAGAAGTGAAGTAAGCAAAGATGATAGAATTTCAGTTTTAAGGAGTATGCTATGAGAAGAAATAAGTATTTTTAAAAGTGAAGAAGTTAAGTAAGCAAAGATGATAGAATTTCAGTTAAAATAAGTATGATTTGAGAAGTAATAAGTATTTTTAAAGTGAAGAAGTGAAGTAAGCAAAGATGATAGAATTTCAGTTTTAAGGAGTATGCTTTGAGAAGTAATAAGTATTTTTAAAAGTGAAGAAGTGAAGTAAGCAAAGATGATAGAATTTCAGTTTTAAGGAGTATGCTATGAGAAGAAATAAGAATTTTTTAAAAGTGAAGAAGTGAAGTAAGCAAAGATGATAGAATTTCAGTTTTAAGGAGTATGCTTTGAGAAGTAATAAGTATTTTTAAAAGTGAAGAAGCGAAGTAAGAAAAGAAGATAGAATTTCAGTTTAAAATAGTATGCTTTGAGAAGAAATAAGTATTTTTAAAAGTGAAGAAGTGAAGTAAGCAAAGATGATAGAATTTCAGTTTTAAGGAGTATGCTTTGAGAAGTAATAAGTATTTTTAAAGTGAAGAAGTAAAGTAAGCAAAGATGATAGAATTTCAGTTTTAAGGAGTATGCTTTGAGAAGAAATAAGTATTTTTAAAAGTGAAGAAGTTAAGTAAGCAAAGATGATAGAATTTCAGTTTTAAGGAGTATGCTATGAGAAGAAATAAGTATTTTTAAAAGTGAAGAAGTTAAGTAAGCAAAGATGATAGAATTTCAGTTAAAATAAGTATGATTTGAGAAGTAATAAGTATTTTTAAAGTGAAGAAGTGAAGTAAGCAAAGATGATAGAATTTCAGTTTTAAGGAGTATGCTTTGAGAAGTAATAAGTATTTTTAAAAGTGAAGAAGTGAAGTAAGCAAAGATGATAGAATTTCAGTTTTAAGGAGTATGCTATGAGAAGAAATAAGAATTTTTTAAAAGTGAAGAAGTGAAGTAAGCAAAGATGATAGAATTTCAGTTTTAAGGAGTATGCTTTGAGAAGAAATAAGTATTTTTAAAAGTGAAGAAGCGAAGTAAGAAAAGAAGATAGAATTTCAGTTTAAAATAGTATGCTTTGAGAAGAAATAAGTATTTTTAAAAGTGAAGAAGTGAAGTAAGCAAAGATGATAGAATTTCAGTTTTAAGGAGTATGCTTTGAGAAGAAATAAGTATTTTTAAAAGTGAAGAAGTGAAGTAAGAAAAGATGATAGAATTTCAGATTTAAGGAGTATGCTTTGAGAAGTAATAAGTATTTTTAAAAGTGAAGAAGTAACGTAAAAAAAGAAGATAGAATTTCAGTTTTAAGGAGTATGCTCTGAGAAGTAATAAGTATTTTTAAAGTGAAGAAGTAAAGTAAGCAAAGATGATAGAATTTCAGTTTTAAGGAGTATGCTTTGAGAAGTAATAAGTATTTTTAAAAGTGAAGAAGTGAAGTAAGCAAAGATGATAGAATTTCAGTTTTAAGGAGTATGCTATGAGAAGTAATAAGTATTTTTAAAAGTGAAGAAGTGAAGTAAGAAAAGAAGATAGAATTTCAGTTTTAAGGAGTATGCTTTGAGAAGTAATAAGTATTTTTAAAGTGAAGAAGTAAAGTAAGCAAAGATGATAGAATTTCAGTTTTAAGGAGTATGCTTTGAGAAGTAATAAGTATTTTTAAAAGTGAAGAAGCGAAGTAAGAAAAGAAGATAGAATTTCAGTTTTAAGGAGTATGCTCTGAGAAGTAATAAGTATTTTTAAAGTGAAGAAGTAAAGTAAGCAAAGATGATAGAATTTCAGTTTTAAGGAGTATGCTTTGAGAAGTAATAAGTATTTTTAAAAGTGAAGAAGTGAAGTAAGCAAAGATGATAGAATTTCAGTTTTAAGGAGTATGCTTTGAGAAGTAATAAGTATTTTTAAAAGTGAAGAAGCGAAGTAAGAAAAGAAGATAGAATTTCAGTTTTAAGGAGTATGCTCTGAGAAGTAATAAGTATTTTTAAAGTGAAGAAGTGAAGTGAGCAAAGATGATAGAATTTCAGTTAAAATAAGTATGCTTTGAGAAGTAATAAGTATTTTTAAAAGTGAAGAAGTGAAGTAAGAAAAGATGATAGAATTTCAGTTTTAAGGAGTATGCTATGAGAAGAAATAAGTATTTTTAAAAGTGAAGAAGTTAAGTAAGCAAAGATGATAGAATTTCAGTTTTAAGGAGTATGCTTTGAGAAGTAATAAGTATTTAGAAAAGTGAAGAAGTAAAGCAAGAAAAGAAGATAGAATTTCAGTTTTAAGGAGTATGCTATGAGAAGAAATAAGTATTTTTAAAAGTGAAGAAGTTAAGTAAGCAAAGATGATAGAATTTCAGTTAAAATAAGTATGATTTGAGAAGTAATAAGTATTTTTAAAAGTGAAGAAGTGAAGTAAGCAAAGATGATAGAATTTCAGTTTTAAGGAGTATGCTTTGAGAAGAAATAAGTATTTTTAAAAGTGAAGAAGTGAAGTAAGAAAAGATGATAGAATTTCAGTTTTAAGGAGTATGCTTTGAGAAGTAATAAGTATTTTTAAAAGTGAAGAAGTGAAGTAAGAAAATAAGATAGAATTTCAGTTTTAAGGAGTATGCTTTGAGAAGAAATAAGTATCTTTAAAAGCGAAGAAGTGAAGTAAGCAAAGATGATAGAATTTCAGTTTTAAGGAGTATGCTATGAGAAGAAATAAGTATTTTTAAAAGTGAAGAAGTTAAGTAAGCAAAGATGATAGAATTTCAGTTAAAATAAGTATGATTTGAGAAGTAATAAGTATTTTTAAAGTGAAGAAGTGAAGTAAGCAAAGATGATAGAATTTCAGTTTTAAGGAGTATGCTTTGAGAAGTAATAAGTATTTTTAAAAGTGAAGAAGTGAAGTAAGCAAAGATGATAGAATTTCAGTTTTAAGGAGTATGCTATGAGAAGAAATAAGAATTTTTTAAAAGTGAAGAAGTGAAGTAAGCAAAGATGATAGAATTTCAGTTTTAAGGAGTATGCTTTGAGAAGAAATAAGTATTTTTAAAAGTGAAGAAGTGAAGTAAGAAAAGATGATAGAATTTCAGATTTAAGGAGTATGCTTTGAGAAGTAATAAGTATTTTTAAAAGTGAAGAAGTAAAGTAAGCAAAGATGATAGAATTTCAGTTTTAAGGAGTATGCTTTGAGAAGTAATAAGTATTTTTAAAAGTGAAGAAGTAAAGTAAGCAAAGATGATAGAATTTCAGTTTTAAGGAGTATGCTTTGAGAAGTAATAAGTATTTAGAAAAGTGAAGAAGCGAAGTAAGAAAAGAAGATAGAATTTCAGTTTTAAGGAGTATGCTCTGAGAAGTAATAAGTATTTTTAAAGTGAAGAAGTAAAGTAAGCAAAGATGATAGAATTTCAGTTTTAAGGAGTATGCTTTGAGAAGTAATAAGTATTTTTAAAAGTGAAGAAGTGAAGTAAGAAAAGATGATAGAATTTCAGATTTAAGGAGTATGCTTTGAGAAGTAATAAGTATTTTTAAAAGTGAAGAAGTAAAGTAAGCAAAGATGATAGAATTTCAGTTTTAAGGAGTATGCTTTGAGAAGTAATAAGTATTTTTAAAAGTGAAGAAGCGAAGTAAGAAAAGAAGATAGAATTTCAGTTTTAAGGAGTATGCTTTGAGAAGTAATAAGTATTTTTAAAAGTGAAGAAGTGAAGTAAGCAAAGATGATAGAATTTCAGTTTTAAGGAGTATGCTTTGAGAAGTAATAAGTATTTTTTAAAAGTGAAGAAGTGAAGTAAGCAAAGATGATAGAATTTCAGTTTTAAGGAGTATGCTTTGAGAAGTAATAAGTATTTTTAAAAGTGAAGAAGCGAAGTAAGAAAAGAAGATAGAATTTCAGTTTTAAGGAGTATGCTCTGAGAAGTAATAAGTATTTTTAAAGTGAAGAAGCGAAGTAAGAAAAGAAGATAGAATTTCAGTTTTAAGGAGTATGCTCTGAGAAGTAATAAGTATTTTTAAAGTGAAGAAGTGAAGTAAGAAAAGATGATAGAATTTCAGTTTTAAGGAGTATGCTTTGAGAAGTAATAAGTATTTTTAAAGTGAAGAAGTAAAGTAAGCAAAGATGATAGAATTTCAGTTTTAAGGAGTATGCTTTGAGAAGTAATAAGTATTTTTAAAAGTGAAGAAGCGAAGTAAGAAAAGAAGATAGAATTTCAGTTTTAAGGAGTATGCTCTGAGAAGTAATAAGTATTTTTAAAGTGAAGAAGTAAAGTAAGCAAAGATGATAGAATTTCAGTTTTAAGGAGTATGCTTTGAGAAGTAATAAGTATTTTTAAAAGTGAAGAAGTGAAGTAAGCAAAGATGATAGAATTTCAGTTTTAAGGAGTATGCTTTGAGAAGTAATAAGTATTTTTAAAAGTGAAGAAGCGAAGTAAGAAAAGAAGATAGAATTTCAGTTTTAAGGAGTATGCTCTGAGAAGTAATAAGTATTTTTAAAGTGAAGAAGTGAAGTGAGCAAAGATGATAGAATTTCAGTTAAAATAAGTATGCTTTGAGAAGTAATAAGTATTTTTAAAAGTGAAGAAGTGAAGTAAGAAAAGATGATAGAATTTCAGTTTTAAGGAGTATGCTATGAGAAGAAATAAGTATTTTTAAAAGTGAAGAAGTTAAGTAAGCAAAGATGATAGAATTTCAGTTTTAAGGAGTATGCTTTGAGAAGTAATAAGTATTTAGAAAAGTGAAGAAGTAAAGCAAGAAAAGAAGATAGAATTTCAGTTTTAAGGAGTATGCTATGAGAAGAAATAAGTATTTTTAAAAGTGAAGAAGTTAAGTAAGCAAAGATGATAGAATTTCAGTTAAAATAAGTATGATTTGAGAAGTAATAAGTATTTTTAAAAGTGAAGAAGTGAAGTAAGCAAAGATGATAGAATTTCAGTTTTAAGGAGTATGCTTTGAGAAGAAATAAGTATTTTTAAAAGTGAAGAAGTGAAGTAAGAAAAGATGATAGAATTTCAGTTTTAAGGAGTATGCTTTGAGAAGTAATAAGTATTTTTAAAAGTGAAGAAGTGAAGTAAGAAAATAAGATAGAATTTCAGTTTTAAGGAGTATGCTTTGAGAAGAAATAAGTATCTTTAAAAGCGAAGAAGTGAAGTAAGCAAAGATGATAGAATTTCAGTTTTAAGGAGTATGCTATGAGAAGAAATAAGTATTTTTAAAAGTGAAGAAGTGAAGTAAGAAAAGATGATAGAATTTCAGTTTTAAGGAGTATGCTTTGAGAAGAAATAAGTATTTTTAAAAGTGAAGAAGTGAAGTAAGAAAAGATGATAGAATTTCAGATTTAAGGAGTATGCTTTGAGAAGTAATAAGTATTTTTAAAAGTGAAGAAGTAACGTAAAAAAAGAAGATAGAATTTCAGTTTTAAGGAGTATGCTCTGAGAAGTAATAAGTATTTTTAAAGTGAAGAAGTAAAGTAAGCAAAGATGATAGAATTTCAGTTTTAAGGAGTATGCTTTGAGAAGTAATAAGTATTTTTAAAAGTGAAGAAGTGAAGTAAGCAAAGATGATAGAATTTCAGTTTTAAGGAGTATGCTATGAGAAGTAATAAGTATTTTTAAAAGTGAAGAAGTGAAGTAAGAAAAGAAGATAGAATTTCAGTTTTAAGGAGTATGCTTTGAGAAGTAATAAGTATTTAGAAAAGTGAAGAAGTAAAGTAAGAAAAGAAGATAGAATTTCAGTTTTAAGGAGTATGCTTTGAGAAGTAATAAGTATTTAGAAAAGTGAAGAAGCGAAGTAAGAAAAGAAGATAGAATTTCAGTTTTAAGGAGTATGCTCTGAGAAGTAATAAGTATTTTTAAAGTGAAGAAGTAAAGTAAGCAAAGATGATAGAATTTCAGTTTTAAGGAGTATGCTTTGAGAAGTAATAAGTATTTTTAAAAGTGAAGAAGTGAAGTAAGAAAAGATGATAGAATTTCAGATTTAAGGAGTATGCTTTGAGAAGTAATAAGTATTTTTAAAAGTGAAGAAGTAAAGTAAGCAAAGATGATAGAATTTCAGTTTTAAGGAGTATGCTTTGAGAAGTAATAAGTATTTTTAAAAGTGAAGAAGTAAAGTAAGCAAAGATGATAGAATTTCAGTTTTAAGGAGTATGCTTTGAGAAGTAATAAGTATTTTTAAAAGTGAAGAAGTGAAGTAAGCAAAGATGATAGAATTTCAGTTTTAAGGAGTATGCTATGAGAAGTAATAAGTATTTTTAAAAGTGAAGAAGTGAAGTAAGAAAAGAAGATAGAATTTCAGTTTTAAGGAGTATGCTTTGAGAAGTAATAAGTATTTTTAAAGTGAAGAAGTAAAGTAAGCAAAGATGATAGAATTTCAGTTTTAAGGAGTATGCTTTGAGAAGTAATAAGTATTTTTAAAAGTGAAGAAGTGAAGTAAGCAAAGATGATAGAATTTCAGTTTTAAGGAGTATGCTTTGAGAAGTAATAAGTATTTTTAAAAGTGAAGAAGCGAAGTAAGAAAAGAAGATAGAATTTCAGTTTTAAGGAGTATGCTTTGAGAAGTAATAAGTATTTTTAAAAGTGAAGAAGTGAAGTAAGCAAAGATGATAGAATTTCAGTTTTAAGGAGTATGCTTTGAGAAGTAATAAGTATTTTTTAAAAGTGAAGAAGTGAAGTAAGCAAAGATGATAGAATTTCAGTTTTAAGGAGTATGCTTTGAGAAGTAATAAGTATTTTTAAAAGTGAAGAAGCGAAGTAAGAAAAGAAGATAGAATTTCAGTTTTAAGGAGTATGCTCTGAGAAGTAATAAGTATTTTTAAAGTGAAGAAGCGAAGTAAGAAAAGAAGATAGAATTTCAGTTTTAAGGAGTATGCTCTGAGAAGTAATAAGTATTTTTAAAGTGAAGAAGTGAAGTAAGAAAAGATGATAGAATTTCAGTTTTAAGGAGTATGCTTTGAGAAGTAATAAGTATTTTTAAAGTGAAGAAGTAAAGTAAGCAAAGATGATAGAATTTCAGTTTTAAGGAGTATGCTTTGAGAAGTAATAAGTATTTTTAAAAGTGAAGAAGCGAAGTAAGAAAAGAAGATAGAATTTCAGTTTTAAGGAGTATGCTCTGAGAAGTAATAAGTATTTTTAAAGTGAAGAAGTAAAGTAAGCAAAGATGATAGAATTTCAGTTTTAAGGAGTATGCTTTGAGAAGTAATAAGTATTTTTAAAAGTGAAGAAGTGAAGTAAGCAAAGATGATAGAATTTCAGTTTTAAGGAGTATGCTTTGAGAAGTAATAAGTATTTTTAAAAGTGAAGAAGCGAAGTAAGAAAAGAAGATAGAATTTCAGTTTTAAGGAGTATGCTCTGAGAAGTAATAAGTATTTTAAAGTGAAGAAGTGAAGTGAGCAAAGATGATAGAATTTCAGTTAAAATAAGTATGCTTTGAGAAGTAATAAGTATTTTTAAAAGTGAAGAAGTGAAGTAAGAAAAGATGATAGAATTTCAGTTTTAAGGAGTATGCTATGAGAAGAAATAAGTATTTTTAAAAGTGAAGAAGTTAAGTAAGCAAAGATGATAGAATTTCAGTTTTAAGGAGTATGCTTTGAGAAGTAATAAGTATTTAGAAAAGTGAAGAAGTAAAGCAAGAAAAGAAGATAGAATTTCAGTTTTAAGGAGTATGCTATGAGAAGAAATAAGTATTTTTAAAAGTGAAGAAGTTAAGTAAGCAAAGATGATAGAATTTCAGTTAAAATAAGTATGATTTGAGAAGTAATAAGTATTTTTAAAAGTGAAGAAGTGAAGTAAGCAAAGATGATAGAATTTCAGTTTTAAGGAGTATGCTTTGAGAAGAAATAAGTATTTTTAAAAGTGAAGAAGTGAAGTAAGAAAAGATGATAGAATTTCAGTTTTAAGGAGTATGCTTTGAGAAGTAATAAGTATTTTTAAAAGTGAAGAAGTGAAGTAAGAAAATAAGATAGAATTTCAGTTTTAAGGAGTATGCTTTGAGAAGAAATAAGTATCTTTAAAAGCGAAGAAGTGAAGTAAGCAAAGATGATAGAATTTCAGTTTTAAGGAGTATGCTATGAGAAGAAATAAGTATCTTTAAAAGCGAAATAGTGAAGTAAGAAAAGATGATAGAATTTCAGTTTTAAGGAGTATGCTTTGAGAAGAAATAAGTATTTTTAAAAGTGAAGAAGTAACGTAAAAAAAGAAGATAGAATTTCAGTTTTAAGGAGTATGCTCTGAGAAGTAATAAGTATTTTTAAAGTGAAGAAGTAAAGTAAGCAAAGATGATAGAATTTCAGTTTTAAGGAGTATGCTTTGAGAAGTAATAAGTATTTTTAAAAGTGAAGAAGTGAAGTAAGCAAAGATGATAGAATTTCAGTTTTAAGGAGTATGCTTTGAGAAGTAATAAGTATTTTTAAAAGTGAAGAAGCGAAGTAAGAAAAGAAGATAGAATTTCAGTTTTAAGGAGTATGCTTTGAGAAGTAATAAGTATTTTTAAAGTGAAGAAGTAAAGTAAGAAAAAAAGATAGAATTTCAGATTTAAGGTGTATGCTCTGAGAAGTAATAAGTATTTTTAAAAGTGAAGAAGTGAAGTAAGAATAGAAGATAGAATTTCAGTTTTAAGGAGTATGCTTTGAGAAGTAATAAGTATTTAGAAAAGTGAAGAAGTAAAGTAAGAAAAGAAGATAGAATTTCAGTTAAATCAAGGAGTATGATTTGAGAAGAAATAAGTATTTTTAAAAGTGAAGAAGTGAAGTAAGCAAAGATGATAGAATTTCAGTTTTAAGGAGTATGCTTTGAGAAGTAATAAGTATTTTTAAAAGTGAAGAAGCGAAGTAAGAAAAGAAGATAGAATTTCAGTTTTAAGGAGTATGCTCTGAGAAGTAATAAGTATTTTTAAAGTGAAGAAGTGAAGTAAGCAAAGATGATAGAATTTCAGTTAAAATAAGTATGCTTTGAGAAGTAATAAGTATTTTTAAAAGTGAAGAAGTGAAGTAAGAAAAGATGATAGAATTTCAGTTTTAAGGAGTATGCTATGAGAAGAAATAAGTATTTTTAAAAGTGAAGAAGTTAAGTAAGCAAAGATGATAGAATTTCAGTTTTAAGGAGTATGCTTTGAGAAGTAATAAGTATTTAGAAAAGTGAAGAAGTAAAGCAAGAAAAGAAGATAGAATTTCAGTTTTAAGGAGTATGCTATGAGAAGAAATAAGTATTTTTAAAAGTGAAGAAGTTAAGTAAGCAAAGATGATAGAATTTCAGTTTTAAGGAGTATGCTTTGAGAAGAAATAAGTATTTTTAAAAGTGAAGAAGCGAAGTAAGAAAAGAAGATAGAATTTCAGTTTAAAATAGTATGCTTTGAGAAGAAATAAGTATTTTTAAAAGTGAAGAAGTGAAGTAAGCAAAGATGATAGAATTTCAGTTTTAAGGAGTATGCTTTGAGAAGAAATAAGTATTTTTAAAAGTGAAGAAGCGAAGTAAGAAAAGAAGATAGAATTTCAGTTTAAAATAGTATGCTTTGAGAAGAAATAAGTATTTTTAAAAGTGAAGAAGTGAAGTAAGCAAAGATGATAGAATTTCAGTTTTAAGGAGTATGCTTTGAGAAGAAATAAGTATTTTTAAAAGTGAAGAAGTAACGTAAAAAAAGAAGATAGAATTTCAGTTTTAAGGAGTATGCTATGAGAAGAAATAAGAATTTTTTAAAAGTGAAGAAGTGAAGTAAGCAAAGATGATAGAATTTCAGTTTTAAGGAGTATGCTTTGAGAAGAAATAAGTATTTTTAAAAGTGAAGAAGCGAAGTAAGAAAAGAAGATAGAATTTCAGTTTAAAATAGTATGCTTTGAGAAGAAATAAGTATTTTTAAAAGTGAAGAAGTGAAGTAAGCAAAGATGATAGAATTTCAGTTTTAAGGAGTATGCTTTGAGAAGAAATAAGTATTTTTAAAAGTGAAGAAGTGAAGTAAGAAAAGATGATAGAATTTCAGATTTAAGGAGTATGCTTTGAGAAGTAATAAGTATTTTTAAAAGTGAAGAAGTAACGTAAAAAAAGAAGATAGAATTTCAGTTTTAAGGAGTATGCTCTGAGAAGTAATAAGTATTTTTAAAGTGAAGAAGTAAAGTAAGCAAAGATGATAGAATTTCAGTTTTAAGGAGTATGCTTTGAGAAGTAATAAGTATTTTTAAAAGTGAAGAAGTGAAGTAAGCAAAGATGATAGAATTTCAGTTTTAAGGAGTATGCTATGAGAAGTAATAAGTATTTTTAAAAGTGAAGAAGTGAAGTAAGAAAAGAAGATAGAATTTCAGTTTTAAGGAGTATGCTTTGAGAAGTAATAAGTATTTTTAAAGTGAAGAAGTAAAGTAAGCAAAGATGATAGAATTTCAGTTTTAAGGAGTATGCTTTGAGAAGTAATAAGTATTTTTAAAAGTGAAGAAGCGAAGTAAGAAAAGAAGATAGAATTTCAGTTTAAAATAGTATGCTCTGAGAAGTAATAAGTATTTTTAAAGTGAAGAAGTAAAGTAAGCAAAGATGATAGAATTTCAGTTTTAAGGAGTATGCTTTGAGAAGTAATAAGTATTTTTAAAAGTGAAGAAGTGAAGTAAGCAAAGATGATAGAATTTCAGTTTTAAGGAGTATGCTTTGAGAAGTAATAAGTATTTTTAAAAGTGAAGAAGCGAAGTAAGAAAAGAAGATAGAATTTCAGTTTTAAGGAGTATGCTCTGAGAAGTAATAAGTATTTTTAAAGTGAAGAAGTGAAGTGAGCAAAGATGATAGAATTTCAGTTAAAATAAGTATGCTTTGAGAAGTAATAAGTATTTTTAAAAGTGAAGAAGTGAAGTAAGAAAAGATGATAGAATTTCAGTTTTAAGGAGTATGCTATGAGAAGAAATAAGTATTTTTAAAAGTGAAGAAGTTAAGTAAGCAAAGATGATAGAATTTCAGTTTTAAGGAGTATGCTTTGAGAAGTAATAAGTATTTAGAAAAGTGAAGAAGTAAAGCAAGAAAAGAAGATAGAATTTCAGTTTTAAGGAGTATGCTATGAGAAGAAATAAGTATTTTTAAAAGTGAAG
>CAMPDV010006627.1:0-16644 GCA_946699065.1 Loxodes magnus
CAAAGCATACTCCTTTAAACTGAAACTCTACCTTCTTTTCTTACTTTACTTCTTCACTTGTCTAAATACTTATTACTTCTCAAAGCATACTCCTTTAAACTGAAACTCTACCTTCTTTTCTTACTTTACTTCTTCACTTTTCTAAATACTTATTACTTCTCAAAGCATATCTTGACAAACCGAATACAGATTCGTAATTGTGACATTATAACTAACATTTTGGATATTCTTATTTATATTTTAGTGCTTGCTACGAAAACTTATCATTAGATATTCTTTCTTACTTTACTTCTTCACTTTTCTAAATACTTATTACTTCTCAAAGCATACTCCTTTAAACTGAAACTCTACCTTCTTTTCTTACTTTACTTCTTCACTTTTCTAAATACTTATTACTTCTCAAAGCATACTCCTTTAAACTGAAACTCTGCCTTCTTTTCTTACTTTGCTTTTTCACTTTTCTAAATACTTATTACTTCTCAAAGCATACTCCTTTAAACTGAAACTCTATCTTCTTTTCTTACTTTGCTTCTTCACTTTTCTAAATACTTATTACTTCTCAAAGCATACTCCTTTAAACTGAAACTCTGCCTTCTTTTCTTACTTTGCTTTTTCACTTTTCTAAATACTTATTACTTCTCAAAGCATACTCCTTTAAACTGAAACTCTACCTTCTTTTCTTACTTTACTTCTTCACTTTTCTAAATACTTATTACTTCTCAAAGCATACTCCTTTAAACTGAAACTCTACCTTCTTTTCTTACTTTGCTTTTTCACTTTTCTAAATACTTATTACTTCTCAAAGCATATCTTGACAAACCGAATACAGATTCGTAATTGTGACATTATAACTAACATTTTGGATATTCTTATTTATATTTTAGTGCTTGCTACGAAAACTTATCATTAGATATTCTTTTCTTACTTTACTTCTTCACTTTTCTAAATACTTATTACTTCTCAAAGCATACTCCTTTAAACTGAAACTCTACCTTCTTTTCTTACTTTACTTCTTCACTTGTCTAAATACTTATTACTTCTCAAAGCATACTCCTTTAAACTGAAACTCTACCTTCTTTTCTTACTTTACTTCTTCACTTTTCTAAATACTTATTACTTCTCAAAGCATATCTTGACAAACCGAATACAGATTCGTAATTGTGACATTATAACTAACATTTTGGATATTCTTATTTATATTTTAGTGCTTGCTACGAAAACTTATCATTAGATATTCTTTTCTTACTTTACTTCTTCACTTTTCTAAATACTTATTACTTCTCAAAGCATACTCCTTTAAACTGAAACTCTACCTTCTTTTCTTACTTTACTTCTTCACTTTTCTAAATACTTATTACTTCTCAAAGCATACTCCTTTAAACTGAAACTCTGCCTTCTTTTCTTACTTTGCTTTTCACTTTTCTAAATACTTATTACTTCTCAAAGCATACTCCTTTAAACTGAAACTCTATCTTCTTTCTTACTTTGCTTCTTCACTTTTCTAAATACTTATTACTTCTCAAAGCATACTCCTTTAAACTGAAACTCTGCCTTCTTTTCTTACTTTGCTTTTTCACTTTTCTAAATACTTATTACTTCTCAAAGCATACTCCTTTAAACTGAAACTCTAACCTTCTTTTCTTACTTTACTTCTTCACTTTTCTAAATACTTATTACTTCTCAAAGCATACTCCTTTAAACTGAAACTCTACCTTCTTTTCTTACTTTGCTTTTTCACTTTTCTAAATACTTATTACTTCTCAAAGCATATCTTGACAAACGAATACAGATTCGTAATTGTGACATTATAACTAACATTTTGGATATTCTTATTTATATTTTAGTGCTTGCTACGAAAACTTATCATTAGATATTCTTTTCTTACTTTACTTCTTCACTTTTCTAAATACTTATTACTTCTCAAAGCATACTCCTTTAAACTGAAACTCTACCTTCTTTTCTTACTTTACTTCTTCACTTTTCTAAATACTTATTACTTCTCAAAGCATATCTTGACAAACCGAATACAGATTCGTAATTGTGACATTATAACTAACATTTTGGATATTCTTATTTATATTTTAGTGCTTGCTACGAAAACTTATCATTAGATATTCTTTTCTTACTTTACTTCTTCACTTTTCTAAATACTTATTACTTCTCAAAGCATACTCCTTTAAACTGAAACTCTACCTTCTTTTCTTACTTTGCTTTTTCACTTTTCTAAATACTTATTACTTCTCAAAGCATATCTTGACAAACCGAATACAGATCGTAATTGTGACATTATAACTAACATTTTGGATATTCTTATTTATATTTTAGTGCTTGCTACGAAAACTTATCATTAGATATTCTTTTCTTACTTTACTTCTTCACTTTTCTAAATACTTATTACTTCTCAAAGCATACTCCTTTAAACTGAAACTCTACCTTCTTTTCTTACTTTACTTCTTCACTTGTCTAAATACTTATTACTTCTCAAAGCATACTCCTTTAAACTGAAACTCTACCTTCTTTTCTTACTTTACTTCTTCACTTTTCTAAATACTTATTACTTCTCAAAGCATATCTTGACAAACCGAATACAGATTCGTAATTGTGACATTATAACTAACATTTTGGATATTCTTATTTATATTTTAGTGCTTGCTACGAAAACTTATCATTAGATATTCTTTTCTTACTTTACTTCTTCACTTTTCTAAATACTTATTACTTCTCCAAAGCATACTCCTTTAAACTGAAACTCTACCTTCTTTTCTTACTTTACTTCTTCACTTTTCTAAATACTTATTACTTCTCAAAGCATATCTTGACAAACCGAATACAGATTCGTAATTGTGACATTATAACTAACATTTTGGATATTCTTATTATATTTTAGTGCTTGCTACGAAACTTATCATTAGATATTCTTTTCTTACTTTACTTCTTCACTTTTCTAAATACTTATTACTTCTCAAAGCATACTCCTTTAAACTGAAACTCTACCTTCTTTTCTTACTTTGCTTTTTCACTTTTCTAAATACTTATTACTTCTCAAAGCATATCTTGACAAACCGAATACAGATTCGTAATTGTGACATTATAACTAACATTTTGGATATTCTTATTTATATTTTAGTGCTTGCTACGAAAACTTATCATTAGATATTCTTTTCTTACTTTACTTCTTCACTTTTCTAAATACTTATTACTTCTCAAAGCATACTCCTTTAAACTGAAACTCTACCTTCTTTTCTTACTTTACTTCTTCACTTGTCTAAATACTTATTACTTCTCAAAGCATACTCCTTTAAACTGAAACTCTACCTTCTTTTCTTACTTTACTTCTTCACTTTTCTAAATACTTATTACTTCTCAAAGCATACTCCTTTAAACTGAAACTCTACCTTCTTTTCTTACTTTGCTTCTTCACTTTTCTAAATACTTATTACTTCTCAAAGCATACTCCTTTAAACTGAAACTCTACCTTCTTTTCTTACTTTACTTCTTCACTTTTCTAAATACTTATTACTTCTCAAAGCATACTCCTTTAAACTGAAACTCTACCTTCTTTTCTTACTTTGCTTCTTCACTTTTCTAAATACTTATTACTTCTCAAAGCATACTCCTTTAAACTGAAACTCTGCCTTCTTTTCTTACTTTGCTTTTTCACTTTTCTAAATACTTATTACTTCTCAAAGCATACTCCTTTAAACTGAAACTCTATCTTCTTTTCTTACTTTGCTTCTTCACTTTTCTAAATACTTATTACTTCTCAAAGCATACTCCTTTAAACTGAAACTCTGCCTTCTTTTCTTACTTTGCTTTTTCACTTTTCTAAATACTTATTACTTCTCAAAGCATACTCCTTTAAACTGAAACTCTACCTTCTTTTCTTACTTTACTTCTTCACTTTTCTAAATACTTATTACTTCTCAAAGCATACTCCTTTAAACTGAAACTCTACCTTCTTTTCTTACTTGCTTTTTCACTTTTCTAAATACTTATTACTTCTCAAAGCATATCTTGACAAACCGAATACAGATTCGTAATTGTGACATTATAACTAACATTTTGGATATTCTTATTTATATTTTAGTGCTTGCTACGAAAACTTATCATTAGATATTCTTTTCTTACTTTACTTCTTCACTTTTCTAAATACTTATTACTTCTCAAAGCATACTCCTTTAAACTGAAACTCTGCCTTCTTTTCTTACTTTGCTTTTTCACTTTTCTAAATACTTATTACTTCTCAAAGCATACTCCTTTAAACTGAAACTCTACCTTCTTTTCTTACTTTACTTCTTCACTTTTCTAAATACTTATTACTTCTCAAAGCATACTCCTTTAAACTGAAACTCTATCTTCTTTTCTTACTTTGCTTCTTCACTTTTCTAAATACTTATTACTTCTCAAAGCATACTCCTTTAAACTGAAACTCTGCCTTCTTTTCTTACTTTGCTTTTCACTTTTCTAAATACTTATTACTTCTCAAAGCATACTCCTTTAAACTGAAACTCTATCTTCTTTTCTTACTTTGCTTCTTCACTTTTCTAAATACTTATTACTTCTCAAAGCATACTCCTTTAAACTGAAACTCTGCCTTCTTTTCTTACTTTGCTTTTTCACTTTTCTAAATACTTATTACTTCTCAAAGCATACTCCTTTAAACTGAAACTCTACCTTCTTTTCTTACTTTGCTTTTCACTTTTCTAAATACTTATTACTTCTCAAAGCATATCTTGACAAACCGAATACAGATTCGTAATTGTGACATTATAACTAACATTTTGGATATTCTTATTTATATTTTAGTGCTTGCTACGAAAACTTATCATTAGATATTCTTTTCTTACTTTACTTCTTCACTTTTCTAAATACTTATTACTTCTCAAAGCATACTCTTTAAACTGAAACTCTACCTTCTTTTCTTACTTTACTTCTTCACTTTTCTAAATACTTATTACTTCTCAAAGCATATCTTGACAAACCGAATACAGATTCGTAATTGTGACATTATAACTAACATTTTGGATATTCTTATTTATATTTTAGTGCTTGCTACGAAAACTTATCATTAGATATTCTTTTCTTACTTTACTTCTTCACTTGTCTAAATACTTATTACTTCTCAAAGCATACTCCTTTAAACTGAAACTCTACCTTCTTTTCTTACTTTACTTCTTCACTTTTCTAAATACTTATTACTTCTCAAAGCATATCTTGACAAACCGAATACAGATTCGTAATTGTGACATTATAACTAACATTTTGGATATTCTTATTTATATTTTAGTGCTTGCTACGAAAACTTATCATTAGATATTCTTTTCTTACTTTACTTCTTCACTTTTCTAAATACTTATTACTTCTCAAAGCATACTCCTTTAAACTGAAACTCTGCCTTCTTTTCTTACTTTGCTTTTTCACTTTTCTAAATACTTATTACTTCTCAAAGCATACTCCTTTAAACTGAAACTCTACCTTCTTTTCTTACTTTGCTTTTTCACTTTTCTAAATACTTATTACTTCTCAAAGCATATCTTGACAAACCGAATACAGATTCGTAATTGTGACATTATAACTAACATTTTGGATATTCTTATTTATATTTTAGTGCTTGCTACGAAAACTTATCATTAGATATTCTTTTCTTACTTTACTTCTTCACTTTTCTAAATACTTATTACTTCTCAAAGCATACTCCTTTAAACTGAAACTCTACCTTCTTTTCTTACTTTACTTCTTCACTTTTCTAAATACTTATTACTTCTCAAAGCATATCTTGACAAACCGAATACAGATTCGTAATTGTGACATTATAACTAACATTTTGGATATTCTTATTTATATTTTAGTGCTTGCTACGAAAACTTATCATTAGATATTCTTTTCTTACTTTACTTCTTCACTTGTCTAAATACTTATTACTTCTCAAAGCATACTCCTTTAAACTGAAACTCTACCTTCTTTTCTTACTTTACTTCTTCACTTTTCTAAATACTTATTACTTCTCAAAGCATACTCCTTTAAACTGAAACTCTACCTTCTTTTCTTACTTTGCTTTTTCACTTTTCTAAATACTTATTACTTCTCAAAGCATATCTTGACAAACCGAATACAGATTCGTAATTGTGACATTATAACTAACATTTTGGATATTCTTATTTATATTTTAGTGCTTGCTACGAAAACTTATCATTAGATATTCTTTTCTTACTTTACTTCTTCACTTTTCTAAATACTTATTACTTCTCAAAGCATACTCCTTTAAACTGAAACTCTACCTTCTTTTCTTACTTTACTTCTTCACTTGTCTAAATACTTATTACTTCTCAAAGCATACTCCTTTAAACTGAAACTCTACCTTCTTTTCTTACTTTACTTCTTCACTTTTCTAAATACTTATTACTTCTCAAAGCATATCTTGACAAACCGAATACAGATTCGTAATTGTGACATTATAACTAACATTTTGGATATTCTTATTTATATTTTAGTGCTTGCTACGAAAACTTATCATTAGATATTCTTTTCTTACTTTACTTCTTCACTTTTCTAAATACTTATTACTTCTCAAAGCATACTCCTTTAAACTGAAACTCTACCTTCTTTTCTTACTTTACTTCTTCACTTTTCTAAATACTTATTACTTCTCAAAGCATATCTTGACAAACCGAATACAGATTCGTAATTGTGACATTATAACTAACATTTTGGATATTCTTATTTATATTTTAGTGCTTGCTACGAAAACTTATCATTAGATATTCTTTTCTTACTTTACTTCTTTCACTTGTCTAAATACTTATTACTTCTCAAAGCATACTCCTTTAAACTGAAACTCTACCTTCTTTTCTTACTTTACTTCTTCACTTTTCTAAATACTTATTACTTCTCAAAGCATACTCCTTTAACTGAAAACTCTACCTTCTTTTCTTACTTTGCTTTTTCACTTTTCTAAATACTTATTACTTCTCAAAGCATATCTTGACAAACCGAATACAGATTCGTAATTGTGACATTATAACTAACATTTTGGATATTCTTATTTATATTTTTAGTGCTTGCTACGAAAACTTATCATTAGATATTCTTTTCTTACTTTACTTCTTCACTTTTCTAATACTTATTACTTCTCAAAGCATACTCCTTTAAACTGAAACTCTACCTTCTTTTCTTACTTTACTTCTTCACTTGTCTAAATACTTATTACTTCTCAAAGCATACTCCTTTAAACTGAAACTCTACCTTCTTTTCTACTTACTTTACTTCTTCACTTTTCTAAATACTTATTACTTCTCAAAGCATATCTTGACAAACCGAATACAGATTCGTAATTGTGACATTATAACTAACATTTTGGATATTCTTATTTATATTTTAGTGCTTGCTACGAAAACTTATCATTAGATATTCCTTTTCTTACTTTACTTCTTCACTTTCTAAATACTTATTACTTCTCAAAGCATACTCCTTTAAACTGAAACTCTACCTTCTTTTCTTACTTTACTTCTTCACTTTTCTAAATACTTATTACTTCTCAAAGCATATCTTGACAAACCGAATACAGATTCGTAATTGTGACATTATAACTAACATTTTGGATATTCTTATTTATATTTTAGTGCTTGCTACGAAAACTTATCATTAGATATTCTTTTCTTACTTTACTTCTTCACTTTTCTAAATACTTATTACTTCTCAAAGCATACTCCTTTAAACTGAAACTCTACCTTCTTTTCTTACTTTGCTTTTTCACTTTTCTAAATACTTATTACTTCTCAAAGCATATCTTGACAAACCGAATACAGATTCGTAATTGTGACATTATAACTAACATTTTGGATATTCTTATTTATATTTTAGTGCTTGCTACGAAAACTTATCATTAGATATTCTTTTCTTACTTTACTTCTTCACTTTTCTAAATACTTATTACTTCTCAAAGCATACTCCT
The DNA here is from genome assembly GCA_946699065.1 of Loxodes magnus. Lineage (NCBI taxonomy): Eukaryota > Ciliophora > Karyorelictea > Loxodida > Loxodidae > Loxodes > Loxodes magnus. The sequence goes on from CAMPDV010006627.1 coordinate 7,952, forward strand.
TTAAACTGAAACTCTACCTTCTTTCTTACTTTACTTCTTCACTTGTCTAAATACTTATTACTTCTCAAAGCATACTCCTTTAAACTGAAACTCTACCTTCTTTTCTTACTTTACTTCTTCACTTTTCTAAATACTTATTACTTCTCAAAGCATACTCCTTTAAACTGAAACTCTACCTTCTTTTCTTACTTTGCTTCTTCACTTTTCTAAATACTTATTACTTCTCAAAGCATACTCCTTTAAACTGAAACTCTACCTTCTTTTCTTACTTTACTTCTTCACTTTTCTAAATACTTATTACTTCTCAAAGGCATACTCCTTTAAACTGAAACTCTACCTTCTTTCTTACTTTGCTTCTTCACTTTTCTAAATACTTATTACTTCTCAAAGCATACTCCTTTAAACTGAAACTCTGCCTTCTTTTCTTACTTTGCTTTTTCACTTTTCTAAATACTTATTACTTCTCAAAGCATACTCCTTTAAACTGAAACTCTATCTTCTTTTCTTACTTTGCTTCTTCACTTTTCTAAATACTTATTACTTCTCAAAGCATACTCCTTTAAACTGAAACTCTGCCTTCTTTTCTTACTTTGCTTTTTCACTTTTCTAAATACTTATTACTTCTCAAAGCATACTCCTTTAAACTGAAACTCTACCTTCTTTTCTTACTTTACTTCTTCACTTTTCTAAATACTTATTACTTCTCAAAGCATACTCCTTTAAACTGAAACTCTACCTTCTTTTCTTACTTTGCTTTTTCACTTTTCTAAATACTTATTACTTCTCAAAGCATACTCCTTTAAACTGAAACTCTACCTTCTTTTCTTACTTTGCTTCTTCACTTTTCTAAATACTTATTACTTCTCAAAGCATACTCCTTTAAACTGAAACTCTACCTTCTTTTCTTACTTTACTTCTTCACTTTTCTAAATACTTATTACTTCTCAAAGCATACTCCTTAAACTGAAACTCTACCTTCTTTTCTTACTTTGCTTCTTCACTTTTCTAAATACTTATTACTTCTCAAAGCATACTCCTTTAAACTGAAACTCTGCCTTCTTTTCTTACTTTGCTTTTTCACTTTTCTAAATACTTATTACTTCTCAAAGCATACTCCTTTAAACTGAAACTCTATCTTCTTTTCTTACTTTGCTTCTTCACTTTTCTAAATACTTATTACTTCTCAAAGCATACTCCTTTAAACTGAAACTCCTGCCTTCTTTTCTTACTTTGCTTTTTCACTTTTCTAAATACTTATTACTTCTCAAAGCATACTCCTTTAAACTGAAACTCTACCTTCTTTTCTTACTTTACTTCTTCACTTTTCTAAATACTTATTACTTCTCAAAGCATACTCCTTTAAACTGAAACTCTACCTTCTTTTCTTACTTTGCTTTTTCACTTTTCTAAATACTTATTACTTCTCAAAGCATATCTTGACAAACCGAATACAGATTCGTAATTGTGACATTATAACTAACATTTTGGATATTCTTATTTATATTTTAGTGCTTGCTACGAAAACTTATCATTAGATATTCTTTTCTTACTTTACTTCTTCACTTTTCTAAATACTTATTACTTCTCAAAGCATACTCCTTTAAACTGAAACTCTGCCCTTCTTTTCTTACTTTGCTTTTTCACTTTTCTAAATACTTATTACTTCTCAAAGCATACTCCTTTAAACTGAAACTCTACCTTCTTTTCTTACTTTACTTCTTCACTTTTCTAAATACTTATTACTTCTCAAAGCATACTCCTTTAAACTGAAACTCTATCTTCTTTTCTTACTTTGCTTCTTCACTTTTCTAAATACTTATTACTTCTCAAAGCATACTCCTTTAAACTGAAACTCTGCCTTCTTTTCTTACTTTGCTTTTTCACTTTTCTAAATACTTATTACTTCTCAAAGCATACTCCTTTAAACTGAAACTCTATCTTCTTTCTTACTTTGCTTCTTCACTTTTCTAAATACTTATTACTTCTCAAAGCATACTCCTTTAAACTGAAACTCTGCCTTCTTTCTTACTTTGCTTTTTCACTTTTCTAAATACTTATTACTTCTCAAAGCATACTCCTTTAAACTGAAACTCTACCTTCTTTTCTTACTTTGCTTTTTCACTTTTCTAAATACTTATTACTTCTCAAAGCATATCTTGACAAACCGAATACAGATTCGTAATTGTGACATTATAACTAACATTTTGGATATTCTTATTTATATTTTAGTGCTTGCTACGAAAACTTATCATTAGATATTCTTTTCTTACTTTACTTCTTCACTTTTCTAAATACTTATTACTTCTCAAAGCATACTCCTTTAAACTGAAACTCTACCTTCTTTTCTTACTTTACTTCTTCACTTTTCTAAATACTTATTACTTCTCAAAGCATATCTTGACAAACCGAATACAGATTCGTAATTGTGACATTATAACTAACATTTTGGATATTCTTATTTATATTTTAGTGCTTGCTACGAAAACTTATCATTAGATATTCTTTTCTTACTTTACTTCTTCACTTTTCTAAATACTTATTACTTCTCAAAGCATACTCCTTTAAACTGAAACTCTACCTTCTTTTCTTACTTTGCTTTTTCACTTTTCTAAATACTTATTACTTCTCAAAGCATATCTTGACAAACCGAATACAGATTCGTAATTGTGACATTATAACTAACATTTTGGATATTCTTATTTATATTTTAGTGCTTGCTACGAAAACTTATCATTAGATATTCTTTTCTTACTTTACTTCTTCACTTTTCTAAATACTTATTACTTCTCAAAGCATACTCCTTTAAACTGAAACTCTACCTTCTTTTCTTACTTTACTTCTTCACTTGTCTAAATACTTATTACTTCTCAAAGCATACTCCTTTAAACTGAAACTCTACCTTCTTTTCTTACTTTACTTCTTCACTTTTCTAAATACTTATTACTTCTCAAAGCATATCTTGACAAACCGAATACAGATTCGTAATTGTGACATTATAACTAACATTTTGGATATTCTTATTTATATTTTAGTGCTTGCTACGAAAACTTATCATTAGATATTCTTTTCTTACTTTACTTCTTCACTTTTCTAAATACTTATTACTTCTCAAAGCATACTCCTTTAAACTGAAACTCTACCTTCTTTTCTTACTTTACTTCTTCACTTTTCTAAATACTTATTACTTCTCAAAGCATATCTTGACAAACCGAATACAGATTCGTAATTGTGACATTATAACTAACATTTTGGATATTCTTATTTATATTTTAGTGCTTGCTACGAAAACTTATCATTAGATATTCTTTTCTTACTTTACTTCTTCACTTTTCTAAATACTTATTACTTCTCAAAGCATACTCCTTTAAACTGAAACTCTACCTTCTTTTCTTACTTTGCTTTTTCACTTTTCTAAATACTTATTACTTCTCAAAGCATATCTTGACAAACCGAATACAGATTCGTAATTGTGACATTATAACTAACATTTTGGATATTCTTATTTATATTTTAGTGCTTGCTACGAAAACTTATCATTAGATATTCTTTTCTTACTTTACTTCTTCACTTTTCTAAATACTTATTACTTCTCAAAGCATACTCCTTTAAACTGAAACTCTACCTTCTTTTCTTACTTTACTTCTTCACTTTTCTAAATACTTATTACTTCTCAAAGCATATCTTGACAAACCGAATACAGATTCGTAATTGTGACATTATAACTAACATTTTGGATATTCTTATTTATATTTTAGTGCTTGCTACGAAAACTTATCATTAGATATTCTTTTCTTACTTTACTTCTTCACTTTTCTAAATACTTATTACTTCTCAAAGCATACTCCTTTAAACTGAAACTCTACCTTCTTTTCTTACTTTACTTCTTCACTTTTCTAAATACTTATTACTTCTCAAAGCATACTCCTTTAAACTGAAACTCTACCTTCTTTTCTTACTTTGCTTCTTCACTTTTCTAAATACTTATTACTTCTCAAAGCATACTCCTTTAAACTGAAACTCTACCTTCTTTTCTTACTTTACTTCTTCACTTTTCTAAATACTTATTACTTCTCAAAGCATACTCCTTTAAACTGAAACTCTACCTTCTTTTCTTACTTTGCTTCTTCACTTTTCTAAATACTTATTACTTCTCAAAGCATACTCCTTTAAACTGAAACTCTGCCTTCTTTTCTTACTTTGCTTTTTCACTTTTCTAAATACTTATTACTTCTCAAAGCATACTCCTTTAAACTGAAACTCTATCTTCTTTTCTTACTTTGCTTCTTCACTTTTCTAAATACTTATTACTTCTCAAAGCATACTCCTTTAAACTGAAACTCTGCCTTCTTTTCTTACTTTGCTTTTTCACTTTTCTAAATACTTATTACTTCTCAAAGCATACTCCTTTAAACTGAAACTCTACCTTCTTTTCTTACTTTACTTCTTCACTTTTCTAAATACTTATTACTTCTCAAAGCATACTCCTTTAAACTGAAACTCTACCTTCTTTTCTTACTTTGCTTTTTCACTTTTCTAAATACTTATTACTTCTCAAAGCATACTCCTTTAAACTGAAACTCTACCTTCTTTTCTTACTTTGCTTCTTCACTTTTCTAAATACTTATTACTTCTCAAAGCATACTCCTTTAAACTGAAACTCTACCTTCTTTTCTTACTTTACTTCTTCACTTTTCTAAATACTTATTACTTCTCAAAGCATACTCCTTTAAACTGAAACTCTACCTTCTTTTCTTACTTTGCTTCTTCACTTTTCTAAATACTTATTACTTCTCAAAGCATACTCCTTTAAACTGAAACTCTGCCTTCTTTTCTTACTTTGCTTTTTCACTTTTCTAAATACTTATTACTTCTCAAAGCATACTCCTTTAAACTGAAACTCTATCTTCTTTTCTTACTTTGCTTCTTCACTTTTCTAAATACTTATTACTTCTCAAAGCATACTCCTTTAAACTGAAACTCTGCCTTCTTTTCTTACTTTGCTTTTTCACTTTTCTAAATACTTATTACTTCTCAAAGCATACTCCTTTAAACTGAAACTCTACCTTCTTTTCTTACTTTACTTCTTCACTTTTCTAAATACTTATTACTTCTCAAAGCATACTCCTTTAAACTGAAACTCTACCTTCTTTTCTTACTTTGCTTTTTCACTTTTCTAAATACTTATTACTTCTCAAAGCATATCTTGACAAACCGAATACAGATTCGTAATTGTGACATTATAACTAACATTTTGGATATTCTTATTTATATTTTAGTGCTTGCTACGAAAACTTATCATTAGATATTCTTTTCTTACTTTACTTCTTCACTTTTCTAAATACTTATTACTTCTCAAAGCATACTCCTTTAAACTGAAACTCTGCCTTCTTTTCTTACTTTGCTTTTTCACTTTTCTAAATACTTATTACTTCTCAAAGCATACTCCTTTAAACTGAAACTCTACCTTCTTTTCTTACTTTACTTCTTCACTTTTCTAAATACTTATTACTTCTCAAAGCATACTCCTTTAAACTGAAACTCTATCTTCTTTTCTTACTTTGCTTCTTCACTTTTCTAAATACTTATTACTTCTCAAAGCATACTCCTTTAAACTGAAACTCTGCCTTCTTTTCTTACTTTGCTTTTTCACTTTTCTAAATACTTATTACTTCTCAAAGCATACTCCTTTAAACTGAAACTCTATCTTCTTTTCTTACTTTGCTTCTTCACTTTTCTAAATACTTATTACTTCTCAAAGCATACTCCTTTAAACTGAAACTCTGCCTTCTTTTCTTACTTTGCTTTTTCACTTTTCTAAATACTTATTACTTCTCAAAGCATACTCCTTTAAACTGAAACTCTACCTTCTTTTCTTACTTTGCTTTTTCACTTTTCTAAATACTTATTACTTCTCAAAGCATATCTTGACAAACCGAATACAGATTCGTAATTGTGACATTATAACTAACATTTTGGATATTCTTATTTATATTTTAGTGCTTGCTACGAAAACTTATCATTAGATATTCTTTTCTTACTTTACTTCTTCACTTTTCTAAATACTTATTACTTCTCAAAGCATACTCCTTTAAACTGAAACTCTACCTTCTTTTCTTACTTTACTTCTTCACTTTTCTAAATACTTATTACTTCTCAAAGCATATCTTGACAAACCGAATACAGATTCGTAATTGTGACATTATAACTAACATTTTGGATATTCTTATTTATATTTTAGTGCTTGCTACGAAAACTTATCATTAGATATTCTTTTCTTACTTTACTTCTTCACTTTTCTAAATACTTATTACTTCTCAAAGCATACTCCTTTAAACTGAAACTCTACCTTCTTTTCTTACTTTGCTTTTTCACTTTTCTAAATACTTATTACTTCTCAAAGCATATCTTGACAAACCGAATACAGATTCGTAATTGTGACATTATAACTAACATTTTGGATATTCTTATTTATATTTTAGTGCTTGCTACGAAAACTTATCATTAGATATTCTTTTCTTACTTTACTTCTTCACTTTTCTAAATACTTATTACTTCTCAAAGCATACTCCTTTAAACTGAAACTCTACCTTCTTTTCTTACTTTACTTCTTCACTTGTCTAAATACTTATTACTTCTCAAAGCATACTCCTTTAAACTGAAACTCTACCTTCTTTTCTTACTTTACTTCTTCACTTTTCTAAATACTTATTACTTCTCAAAGCATATCTTGACAAACCGAATACAGATTCGTAATTGTGACATTATAACTAACATTTTGGATATTCTTATTTATATTTTAGTGCTTGCTACGAAAACTTATCATTAGATATTCTTTTCTTACTTTACTTCTTCACTTTTCTAAATACTTATTACTTCTCAAAGCATACTCCTTTAAACTGAAACTCTACCTTCTTTTCTTACTTTACTTCTTCACTTTTCTAAATACTTATTACTTCTCAAAGCATACTCCTTTAAACTGAAACTCTACCTTCTTTTCTTACTTTGCTTTTTCACTTTTCTAAATACTTATTACTTCTCAAAGCATATCTTGACAAACCGAATACAGATTCGTAATTGTGACATTATAACTAACATTTTGGATATTCTTATTTATATTTTAGTGCTTGCTACGAAAACTTATCATTAGATATTCTTTTCTTACTTTACTTCTTCACTTTTCTAAATACTTATTACTTCTCAAAGCATACTCCTTTAAACTGAAACTCTGCCTTCTTTTCTTACTTTGCTTTTTCACTTTTCTAAATACTTATTACTTCTCAAAGCATACTCCTTTAAACTGAAACTCTACCTTCTTTTCTTACTTTACTTCTTCACTTTTCTAAATACTTATTACTTCTCAAAGCATACTCCTTTAAACTGAAACTCTATCTTCTTTTCTTACTTTGCTTCTTCACTTTTCTAAATACTTATTACTTCTCAAAGCATACTCCTTTAAACTGAAACTCTGCCTTCTTTTCTTACTTTGCTTTTTCACTTTTCTAAATACTTATTACTTCTCAAAGCATACTCCTTTAAACTGAAACTCTATCTTCTTTTCTTACTTTGCTTCTTCACTTTTCTAAATACTTATTACTTCTCAAAGCATACTCCTTTAAACTGAAACTCTGCCTTCTTTTCTTACTTTGCTTTTTCACTTTTCTAAATACTTATTACTTCTCAAAGCATACTCCTTTAAACTGAAACTCTACCTTCTTTTCTTACTTTGCTTTTTCACTTTTCTAAATACTTATTACTTCTCAAAGCATATCTTGACAAACCGAATACAGATTCGTAATTGTGACATTATAACTAACATTTTGGATATTCTTATTTATATTTTAGTGCTTGCTACGAAAACTTATCATTAGATATTCTTTTCTTACTTTACTTCTTCACTTTTCTAAATACTTATTACTTCTCAAAGCATACTCCTTTAAACTGAAACTCTACCTTCTTTTCTTACTTTACTTCTTCACTTTTCTAAATACTTATTACTTCTCAAAGCATATCTTGACAAACCGAATACAGATTCGTAATTGTGACATTATAACTAACATTTTGGATATTCTTATTTATATTTTAGTGCTTGCTACGAAAACTTATCATTAGATATTCTTTTCTTACTTTACTTCTTCACTTTTCTAAATACTTATTACTTCTCAAAGCATACTCCTTTAAACTGAAACTCTACCTTCTTTTCTTACTTTGCTTTTTCACTTTTCTAAATACTTATTACTTCTCAAAGCATATCTTGACAAACCGAATACAGATTCGTAATTGTGACATTATAACTAACATTTTGGATATTCTTATTTATATTTTAGTGCTTGCTACGAAAACTTATCATTAGATATTCTTTTCTTACTTTACTTCTTCACTTTTCTAAATACTTATTACTTCTCAAAGCATACTCCTTTAAACTGAAACTCTACCTTCTTTTCTTACTTTACTTCTTCACTTGTCTAAATACTTATTACTTCTCAAAGCATACTCCTTTAAACTGAAACTCTACCTTCTTTTCTTACTTTACTTCTTCACTTTTCTAAATACTTATTACTTCTCAAAGCATATCTTGACAAACCGAATACAGATTCGTAATTGTGACATTATAACTAACATTTTGGATATTCTTATTTATATTTTAGTGCTTGCTACGAAAACTTATCATTAGATATTCTTTTCTTACTTTACTT
>CAMPDV010006628.1:0-20967 GCA_946699065.1 Loxodes magnus
AAAGATAAGTAAGATACGATTTCTAAGAAAAGTGAAGAAGAAAAGTAAGAAAAAGAGTGTCAGTTTCAGGTAAAGTTATTGATAGAAGTTTGCAAAGATAAGTAAGATACGATTTCTAAGAAAAGTGAAGAAGAAAAGTAAGAAAAAGAGTGTCAGTTTCAGGTAAAGTTATTGATAGAAGTTTGCAAAGATAAGTAAGATACGATTTCTAAGAAAAGTGAAGAAGAAAAGTAAGAAAAAGAGTGTCAGTTTCAGGTAAAGAAATTGATAGAAGTTTGAAAAGATAAGTAAGATACGATTTCTAAGAAAAGTGAAGAAGAAAAGTAAGAAAAAGAGTGTCAGTTTCAGGTAAAGTTATATTTGAAGTTTGAAAAGATAAGTAAGATACGATTTCTAAGAAAAGTGAAGAAGAAAAGTAAGAAAAAGAGTGTCAGTTTCAGGTAAAGTTATTGATAGAAGTTTGAAAAGATAAGTAAGATACGATTTCTAAGAAAAGTGAAGAAGAAAAGTAAGAAAAAGAGTGTCAGTTTCAGGTAAAGTTATTGATAGAAGTTTGCAAAGATAAGTAAGATACGATTTCAAAGAAAAGTGAAGAAGAAAAGTAAGAAAAAGAGTGTCAGTTTCAGGTAAAGTTATTGATAGAAGTTTGCAAAGATAAGTAAGATACGATTTCTAAGAAAAGTGAAGAAGAAAAGTAAGAAAAAGAGTGTCAGTTTCAGGTAAAGAAATTGATAGAAGTTTGCAAAGATAAGTAAGATACGATTTCTAAGAAAAGTGAAGAAGAAAAGTAAGAAAAAGAGTGTCAGTTTCAGGTAAAGAAATTGATAGAAGTTTGAAAAGATAAGTAAGATACGATTTCTAAGAAAAGTGAAGAAGAAAAGTAAGAAAAAGAGTGTCAGTTTCAGGTAAAGTTATTGATAGAAGTTTGCAAAGATAAGTAAGATACGATTTCTAAGAAAAGTGAAGAAGAAAAGTAAGAAAAAGAGTGTCAGTTTCAGGTAAAGTTATTGATAGAAGTTTGCAAAGATAAGTAAGATACGATTTCTAAGAAAAGTGAAGAAGAAAAGTAAGAAAAAGAGTGTCAGTTTCAGGTAAAGTTATATTTGAAGTTTGAAAAGATAAGTAAGATACGATTTCTAAGAAAAGTGAAGAAGAAAAGTAAGAAAAAGAGTGTCAGTTTCAGGTAAAGTTATTGATAGAAGTTTGAAAAGATAAGTAAGATACGATTTCTAAGAAAAGTGAAGAAGAAAAGTAAGAAAAAGAGTGTCAGTTTCAGGTAAAGTTATTGATAGAAGTTTGCAAAGATAAGTAAGATACGATTTCTAAGAAAAGTGAAGAAGAAAAGTAAGAAAAAGAGTGTCAGTTTCAGGTAAAGTTATTGATAGAAGTTTGAAAAGATAAGTAAGATACGATTTCTAAGAAAAGTGAAGAAGAAAAGTAAGAAAAAGAGTGTCAGTTTCAGGTAAAGTTATATTTGAAGTTTGAAAAGATAAGTAAGATACGATTTCTAAGAAAAGTGAAGAAGAAAAGTAAGAAAAAGAGTGTCAGTTTCAGGTAAAGAAATTGATAGAAGTTTGCAAAGATAAGTAAGATACGATTTCTAAGAAAAGTGAAGAAGAAAAGTAAGAAAAAGAGTGTCAGTTTCAGGTAAAGAAATTGATAGAAGTTTGCAAAGATAAGTAAGATACGATTTCTAAGAAAAGTGAAGAAGAAAAGTAAGAAAAAGAGTGTCAGTTTCAGGTAAAGTTATTGATAGAAGTTTGAAAAGATAAGTAAGATACGATTTCTAAGAAAAGTGAAGAAGAAAAGTAAGAAAAAGAGTGTCAGTTTCAGGTAAAGTTATTGATAGAAGTTTGCAAAGATAAGTAAGATACGATTTCTAAGAAAAGTGAAGAAGAAAAGTAAGAAAAAGAGTGTCAGTTTCAGGTAAAGTTATATTTGAAGTTTGAAAAGATAAGTAAGATACGATTTCTAAGAAAAGTGAAGAAGAAAAGTAAGAAAAAGAGTGTCAGTTTCAGGTAAAGTTATTGATAGAAGTTTGCAAAGATAAGTAAGATACGATTTCTAAGAAAAGTGAAGAAGAAAAGTAAGAAAAAGAGTGTCAGTTTCAGGTAAAGTTATTGATAGAAGTTTGCAAAGATAAGTAAGATACGATTTCTAAGAAAAGTGAAGAAGAAAAGTAAGAAAAAGAGTGTCAGTTTCAGGTAAAGAAATTGATAGAAGTTTGAAAAGATAAGTAAGATACGATTTCTAAGAAAAGTGAAGAAGAAAAGTAAGAAAAAGAGTGTCAGTTTCAGGTAAAGTTATATTTGAAGTTTGAAAAGATAAGTAAGATACGATTTCTAAGAAAAGTGAAGAAGAAAAGTAAGAAAAAGAGTGTCAGTTTCAGGTAAAGTTATTGATAGAAGTTTGAAAAGATAAGTAAGATACGATTTCTAAGAAAAGTGAAGAAGAAAAGTAAGAAAAAGAGTGTCAGTTTCAGGTAAAGTTATTGATAGAAGTTTGCAAAGATAAGTAAGATACGATTTCAAAGAAAAGTGAAGAAGAAAAGTAAGAAAAAGAGTGTCAGTTTCAGGTAAAGTTATTGATAGAAGTTTGCAAAGATAAGTAAGATACGATTTCTAAGAAAAGTGAAGAAGAAAAGTAAGAAAAAGAGTGTCAGTTTCAGGTAAAGAAATTGATAGAAGTTTGCAAAGATAAGTAAGATACGATTTCTAAGAAAAGTGAAGAAGAAAAGTAAGAAAAAGAGTGTCAGTTTCAGGTAAAGAAATTGATAGAAGTTTGAAAAGATAAGTAAGATACGATTTCTAAGAAAAGTGAAGAAGAAAAGTAAGAAAAAGAGTGTCAGTTTCAGGTAAAGTTATTGATAGAAGTTTGCAAAGATAAGTAAGATACGATTTCAAAGAAAAGTGAAGAAGAAAAGTAAGAAAAAGAGTGTCAGTTTCAGGTAAAGAAATTGATAGAAGTTTGCAAAGATAAGTAAGATACGATTTCTAAGAAAAGTGAAGAAGAAAAGTAAGAAAAAGAGTGTCAGTTTCAGGTAAAGTTATATTTGAAGTTTGAAAAGATAAGTAAGATACGATTTCTAAGAAAAGTGAAGAAGAAAAGTAAGAAAAAGAGTGTCAGTTTCAGGTAAAGTTATTGATAGAAGTTTGCAAAGATAAGTAAGATACGATTTCAAAGAAAAGTGAAGAAGAAAAGTAAGAAAAAGAGTGTCAGTTTCAGGTAAAGTTATTGATAGAAGTTTGCAAAGATAAGTAAGATACGATTTCTAAGAAAAGTGAAGAAGAAAAGTAAGAAAAAGAGTGTCAGTTTCAGGTAAAGTTATATTTGAAGTTTGAAAAGATAAGTAAGATACGATTTCTAAGAAAAGTGAAGAAGAAAAGTAAGAAAAAGAGTGTCAGTTTCAGGTAAAGTTATTGATAGAAGTTTGCAAAGATAAGTAAGATACGATTTCAAAGAAAAGTGAAGAAGAAAAGTAAGAAAAAGAGTGTCAGTTTCAGGTAAAGTTATTGATAGAAGTTTGCAAAGATAAGTAAGATACGATTTCTAAGAAAAGTGAAGAAGAAAAGTAAGAAAAAGAGTGTCAGTTTCAGGTAAAGTTATTGATAGAAGTTTGCAAAGATAAGTAAGATACGATTTCTAAGAAAAGTGAAGAAGAAAAGTAAGAAAAAGAGTGTCAGTTTCAGGTAAAGTTATTGATAGAAGTTTGCAAAGATAAGTAAGATACGATTTCTAAGAAAAGTGAAGAAGAAAAGTAAGAAAAAGAGTGTCAGTTTCAGGTAAAGTTATTGATAGAAGTTTGAAAAGATAAGTAAGATACGATTTCTAAGAAAAGTGAAGAAGAAAAGTAAGAAAAAGAGTGTCAGTTTCAGGTAAAGTTATTGATAGAAGTTTGAAAAGATAAGTAAGATACGATTTCTAAGAAAAGTGAAGAAGAAAAGTAAGAAAAAGAGTGTCAGTTTCAGGTAAAGTTATATTTGAAGTTTGAAAAGATAAGTAAGATACGATTTCTAAGAAAAGTGAAGAAGAAAAGTAAGAAAAAGAGTCTCAGTTTCAGGTAAAGTTATTATTTGAAGTTTGCAAAGATAAGTAAGATACGATTTCTAAGAAAAGTGAAGAAGAAAAGTAAGAAAAAGAGTGTCAGTTTCAGGTAAAGAAATTGATAGAAGTTTGCAAAGATAAGTAAGATACGATTTCTAAGAAAAGTGAAGAAGAAAAGTAAGAAAAAGAGTGTCAGTTTCAGGTAAAGTTATATTTGAAGTTTGAAAAGATAAGTAAGATACGATTTCTAAGAAAAGTGAAGAAGAAAAGTAAGAAAAAGAGTGTCAGTTTCAGGTAAAGTTATTGATAGAAGTTTGCAAAGATAAGTAAGATACGATTTCAAAGAAAAGTGAAGAAGAAAAGTAAGAAAAAGAGTGTCAGTTTCAGGTAAAGTTATTGATAGAAGTTTGCAAAGATAAGTAAGATACGATTTCTAAGAAAAGTGAAGAAGAAAAGTAAGAAAAAGAGTGTCAGTTTCAGGTAAAGTTATATTTGAAGTTTGCAAAGATAAGTAAGATACGATTTCTAAGAAAAGTGAAGAAGAAAAGTAAGAAAAAGAGTGTCAGTTTCAGGTAAAGTTATTGATAGAAGTTTGAAAAGATAAGTAAGATACGATTTCTAAGAAAAGTGAAGAAGAAAAGTAAGAAAAAGAGTGTCAGTTTCAGGTAAAGTTATTGATAGAAGTTTGCAAAGATAAGTAAGATACGATTTCTAAGAAAAGTGAAGAAGAAAAGTAAGAAAAAGAGTGTCAGTTTCAGGTAAAGTTATTGATAGAAGTTTGAAAAGATAAGTAAGATACGATTTCTAAGAAAAGTGAAGAAGAAAAGTAAGAAAAAGAGTGTCAGTTTCAGGTAAAGTTATATTTGAAGTTTGAAAAGATAAGTAAGATACGATTTCTAAGAAAAGTGAAGAAGAAAAGTAAGAAAAAGAGTGTCAGTTTCAGGTAAAGTTATTGATAGAAGTTTGCAAAGATAAGTAAGATACGATTTCTAAGAAAAGTGAAGAAGAAAAGTAAGAAAAAGAGTGTCAGTTTCAGGTAAAGTTATTGATAGAAGTTTGCAAAGATAAGTAAGATACGATTTCTAAGAAAAGTGAAGAAGAAAAGTAAGAAAAAGAGTGTCAGTTTCAGGTAAAGTTATTGATAGAAGTTTGCAAAGATAAGTAAGATACGATTTCTAAGAAAAGTGAAGAAGAAAAGTAAGAAAAAGAGTGTCAGTTTCAGGTAAAGTTATTATTTGAAGTTTGAAAAGATAAGTAAGATACGATTTCTAAGAAAAGTGAAGAAGAAAAGTAAGAAAAAGAGTGTCAGTTTCAGGTAAAGAAATTGATAGAAGTTTGCAAAGATAAGTAAGATACGATTTCTAAGAAAAGTGAAGAAGAAAAGTAAGAAAAAGAGTGTCAGTTTCAGGTAAAGTTATTGATAGAAGTTTGAAAAGATAAGTAAGATACGATTTCTAAGAAAAGTGAAGAAGAAAAGTAAGAAAAAGAGTGTCAGTTTCAGGTAAAGTTATTGATAGAAGTTTGCAAAGATAAGTAAGATACGATTTCTAAGAAAAGTGAAGAAGAAAAGTAAGAAAAAGAGTGTCAGTTTCAGGTAAAGTTATTGATAGAAGTTTGCAAAGATAAGTAAGATACGATTTCTAAGAAAAGTGAAGAAGAAAAGTAAGAAAAAGAGTGTCAGTTTCAGGTAAAGTTATTATTTGAAGTTTGCAAAGATAAGTAAGATACGATTTCAAAGAAAAGTGAAGAAGAAAAGTAAGAAAAAGAGTGTCAGTTTCAGGTAAAGAAATTGATAGAAGTTTGCAAAGATAAGTAAGATACGATTTCTAAGAAAAGTGAAGAAGAAAAGTAAGAAAAAGAGTGTCAGTTTCAGGTAAAGTTATATTTGAAGTTTGAAAAGATAAGTAAGATACGATTTCTAAGAAAAGTGAAGAAGAAAAGTAAGAAAAAGAGTGTCAGTTTCAGGTAAAGAAATTGATAGAAGTTTGCAAAGATAAGTAAGATACGATTTCTAAGAAAAGTGAAGAAGAAAAGTAAGAAAAAGAGTGTCAGTTTCAGGTAAAGTTATATTTGAAGTTTGAAAAGATAAGTAAGATACGATTTCTAAGAAAAGTGAAGAAGAAAAGTAAGAAAAAGAGTGTCAGTTTCAGGTAAAGTTATTGATAGAAGTTTGCAAAGATAAGTAAGATACGATTTCAAAGAAAAGTGAAGAAGAAAAGTAAGAAAAAGAGTGTCAGTTTCAGGTAAAGTTATTGATAGAAGTTTGCAAAGATAAGTAAGATACGATTTCTAAGAAAAGTGAAGAAGAAAAGTAAGAAAAAGAGTGTCAGTTTCAGGTAAAGTTATTGATAGAAGTTTGCAAAGATAAGTAAGATACGATTTCAAAGAAAAGTGAAGAAGAAAAGTAAGAAAAAGAGTGTCAGTTTCAGGTAAAGTTATTGATAGAAGTTTGCAAAGATAAGTAAGATACGATTTCTAAGAAAAGTGAAGAAGAAAAGTAAGAAAAAGAGTGTCAGTTTCAGGTAAAGTTATTGATAGAAGTTTGAAAAGATAAGTAAGATACGATTTCTAAGAAAAGTGAAGAAGAAAAGTAAGAAAAAGAGTGTCAGTTTCAGGTAAAGTTATTGATAGAAGTTTGAAAAGATAAGTAAGATACGATTTCTAAGAAAAGTGAAGAAGAAAAGTAAGAAAAAGAGTGTCAGTTTCAGGTAAAGTTATATTTGAAGTTTGAAAAGATAAGTAAGATACGATTTCTAAGAAAAGTGAAGAAGAAAAGTAAGAAAAAGAGTCTCAGTTTCAGGTAAAGTTATTATTTGAAGTTTGCAAAGATAAGTAAGATACGATTTCTAAGAAAAGTGAAGAAGAAAAGTAAGAAAAAGAGTGTCAGTTTCAGGTAAAGTTATATTTGAAGTTTGCAAAGATAAGTAAGATACGATTTCAAAGAAAAGTGAAGAAGAAAAGTAAGAAAAAGAGTGTCAGTTTCAGGTAAAGTTATTGATAGAAGTTTGCAAAGATAAGTAAGATACGATTTCTAAGAAAAGTGAAGAAGAAAAGTAAGAAAAAGAGTGTCAGTTTCAGGTAAAGTTATTGATAGAAGTTTGCAAAGATAAGTAAGATACGATTTCTAAGAAAAGTGAAGAAGAAAAGTAAGAAAAAGAGTGTCAGTTTCAGGTAAAGTTATTGATAGAAGTTTGAAAAGATAAGTAAGATACGATTTCTAAGAAAAGTGAAGAAGAAAAGTAAGAAAAAGAGTGTCAGTTTCAGGTAAAGTTATTGATAGAAGTTTGCAAAGATAAGTAAGATACGATTTCTAAGAAAAGTGAAGAAGAAAAGTAAGAAAAAGAGTGTCAGTTTCAGGTAAAGTTATTGATAGAAGTTTGCAAAGATAAGTAAGATACGATTTCTAAGAAAAGTGAAGAAGAAAAGTAAGAAAAAGAGTCTCAGTTTCAGGTAAAGTTATTGATAGAAGTTTGCAAAGATAAGTAAGATACGATTTCTAAGAAAAGTGAAGAAGAAAAGTAAGAAAAAGAGTGTCAGTTTCAGGTAAAGTTATTATTTGAAGTTTGCAAAGATAAGTAAGATACGATTTCTAAGAAAAGTGAAGAAGAAAAGTAAGAAAAAGAGTGTCAGTTTCAGGTAAAGAAATTGATAGAAGTTTGAAAAGATAAGTAAGATACGATTTCAAAGAAAAGTGAAGAAGAAAAGTAAGAAAAAGAGTGTCAGTTTCAGGTAAAGTTATTGATAGAAGTTTGCAAAGATAAGTAAGATACGATTTCAAAGAAAAGTGAAGAAGAAAAGTAAGAAAAAGAGTGTCAGTTTCAGGTAAAGTTATTGATAGAAGTTTGCAAAGATAAGTAAGATACGATTTCTAAGAAAAGTGAAGAAGAAAAGTAAGAAAAAGAGTGTCAGTTTCAGGTAAAGAAATTGATAGAAGTTTGCAAAGATAAGTAAGATACGATTTCTAAGAAAAGTGAAGAAGAAAAGTAAGAAAAAGAGTGTCAGTTTCAGGTAAAGTTATTGATAGAAGTTTGAAAAGATAAGTAAGATACGATTTCAAAGAAAAGTGAAGAAGAAAAGTAAGAAAAAGAGTGTCAGTTTCAGGTAAAGTTATTGATAGAAGTTTGAAAAGATAAGTAAGATACGATTTCTAAGAAAAGTGAAGAAGAAAAGTAAGAAAAAGAGTGTCAGTTTCAGGTAAAGTTATTGATAGAAGTTTGCAAAGATAAGTAAGATACGATTTCTAAGAAAAGTGAAGAAGAAAAGTAAGAAAAAGAGTGTCAGTTTCAGGTAAAGTTATTGATAGAAGTTTGAAAAGATAAGTAAGATACGATTTCTAAGAAAAGTGAAGAAGAAAAGTAAGAAAAAGAGTGTCAGTTTCAGGTAAAGAAATTGATAGAAGTTTGAAAAGATAAGTAAGATACGATTTCTAAGAAAAGTGAAGAAGAAAAGTAAGAAAAAGAGTGTCAGTTTCAGGTAAAGTTATTATTTGAAGTTTGCAAAGATAAGTAAGATACGATTTCTAAGAAAAGTGAAGAAGAAAAGTAAGAAAAAGAGTGTCAGTTTCAGGTAAAGTTATTGATAGAAGTTTGAAAAGATAAGTAAGATACGATTTCTAAGAAAAGTGAAGAAGAAAAGTAAGAAAAAGAGTGTCAGTTTCAGGTAAAGTTATTGATAGAAGTTTGAAAAGATAAGTAAGATACGATTTCTAAGAAAAGTGAAGAAGAAAAGTAAGAAAAAGAGTGTCAGTTTCAGGTAAAGTTATTGATAGAAGTTTGCAAAGATAAGTAAGATACGATTTCTAAGAAAAGTGAAGAAGAAAAGTAAGAAAAAGAGTGTCAGTTTCAGGTAAAGTTATTATTTGAAGTTTGCAAAGATAAGTAAGATACGATTTCAAAGAAAAGTGAAGAAGAAAAGTAAGAAAAAGAGTGTCAGTTTCAGGTAAAGAAATTGATAGAAGTTTGCAAAGATAAGTAAGATACGATTTCTAAGAAAAGTGAAGAAGAAAAGTAAGAAAAAGAGTGTCAGTTTCAGGTAAAGTTATTGATAGAAGTTTGCAAAGATAAGTAAGATACGATTTCTAAGAAAAGTGAAGAAGAAAAGTAAGAAAAAGAGTGTCAGTTTCAGGTAAAGTTATATTTGAAGTTTGAAAAGATAAGTAAGATACGATTTCAAAGAAAAGTGAAGAAGAAAAGTAAGAAAAAGAGTGTCAGTTTCAGGTAAAGTTATTGATAGAAGTTTGCAAAGATAAGTAAGATACGATTTCTAAGAAAAGTGAAGAAGAAAAGTAAGAAAAAGAGTCTCAGTTTCAGGTAAAGTTATTGATAGAAGTTTGCAAAGATAAGTAAGATACGATTTCAAAGAAAAGTGAAGAAGAAAAGTAAGAAAAAGAGTGTCAGTTTCAGGTAAAGTTATTGATAGAAGTTTGAAAAGATAAGTAAGATACGATTTCTAAGAAAAGTGAAGAAGAAAAGTAAGAAAAAGAGTGTCAGTTTCAGGTAAAGTTATTGATAGAAGTTTGCAAAGATAAGTAAGATACGATTTCTAAGAAAAGTGAAGAAGAAAAGTAAGAAAAAGAGTGTCAGTTTCAGGTAAAGTTATTGATAGAAGTTTGAAAAGATAAGTAAGATACGATTTCTAAGAAAAGTGAAGAAGAAAAGTAAGAAAAAGAGTGTCAGTTTCAGGTAAAGAAATTGATAGAAGTTTGAAAAGATAAGTAAGATACGATTTCTAAGAAAAGTGAAGAAGAAAAGTAAGAAAAAGAGTGTCAGTTTCAGGTAAAGTTATTATTTGAAGTTTGCAAAGATAAGTAAGATACGATTTCTAAGAAAAGTGAAGAAGAAAAGTAAGAAAAAGAGTGTCAGTTTCAGGTAAAGTTATTGATAGAAGTTTGAAAAGATAAGTAAGATACGATTTCTAAGAAAAGTGAAGAAGAAAAGTAAGAAAAAGAGTGTCAGTTTCAGGTAAAGTTATTGATAGAAGTTTGAAAAGATAAGTAAGATACGATTTCTAAGAAAAGTGAAGAAGAAAAGTAAGAAAAAGAGTGTCAGTTTCAGGTAAAGTTATTGATAGAAGTTTGCAAAGATAAGTAAGATACGATTTCTAAGAAAAGTGAAGAAGAAAAGTAAGAAAAAGAGTGTCAGTTTCAGGTAAAGTTATTATTTGAAGTTTGCAAAGATAAGTAAGATACGATTTCAAAGAAAAGTGAAGAAGAAAAGTAAGAAAAAGAGTGTCAGTTTCAGGTAAAGAAATTGATAGAAGTTTGCAAAGATAAGTAAGATACGATTTCTAAGAAAAGTGAAGAAGAAAAGTAAGAAAAAGAGTGTCAGTTTCAGGTAAAGTTATTGATAGAAGTTTGCAAAGATAAGTAAGATACGATTTCTAAGAAAAGTGAAGAAGAAAAGTAAGAAAAAGAGTGTCAGTTTCAGGTAAAGTTATATTTGAAGTTTGAAAAGATAAGTAAGATACGATTTCAAAGAAAAGTGAAGAAGAAAAGTAAGAAAAAGAGTGTCAGTTTCAGGTAAAGTTATTGATAGAAGTTTGCAAAGATAAGTAAGATACGATTTCTAAGAAAAGTGAAGAAGAAAAGTAAGAAAAAGAGTGTCAGTTTCAGGTAAAGTTATTATTTGAAGTTTGCAAAGATAAGTAAGATACGATTTCTAAGAAAAGTGAAGAAGAAAAGTAAGAAAAAGAGTGTCAGTTTCAGGTAAAGTTATATTTGAAGTTTGAAAAGATAAGTAAGATACGATTTCTAAGAAAAGTGAAGAAGAAAAGTAAGAAAAAGAGTGTCAGTTTCAGGTAAAGTTATTGATAGAAGTTTGCAAAGATAAGTAAGATACGATTTCTAAGAAAAGTGAAGAAGAAAAGTAAGAAAAAGAGTGTCAGTTTCAGGTAAAGTTATTGATAGAAGTTTGCAAAGATAAGTAAGATACGATTTCTAAGAAAAGTGAAGAAGAAAAGTAAGAAAAAGAGTGTCAGTTTCAGGTAAAGTTATTGATAGAAGTTTGAAAAGATAAGTAAGATACGATTTCTAAGAAAAGTGAAGAAGAAAAGTAAGAAAAAGAGTGTCAGTTTCAGGTAAAGTTATTGATAGAAGTTTGCAAAGATAAGTAAGATACGATTTCTAAGAAAAGTGAAGAAGAAAAGTAAGAAAAAGAGTGTCAGTTTCAGGTAAAGTTATTGATAGAAGTTTGCAAAGATAAGTAAGATACGATTTCTAAGAAAAGTGAAGAAGAAAAGTAAGAAAAAGAGTGTCAGTTTCAGGTAAAGTTATTGATAGAAGTTTGCAAAGATAAGTAAGATACGATTTCTAAGAAAAGTGAAGAAGAAAAGTAAGAAAAAGAGTGTCAGTTTCAGGTAAAGTTATTGATAGAAGTTTGAAAAGATAAGTAAGATACGATTTCTAAGAAAAGTGAAGAAGAAAAGTAAGAAAAAGAGTGTCAGTTTCAGGTAAAGTTATTGATAGAAGTTTGCAAAGATAAGTAAGATACGATTTCTAAGAAAAGTGAAGAAGAAAAGTAAGAAAAAGAGTGTCAGTTTCAGGTAAAGTTATTGATAGAAGTTTGAAAAGATAAGTAAGATACGATTTCTAAGAAAAGTGAAGAAGAAAAGTAAGAAAAAGAGTGTCAGTTTCAGGTAAAGTTATTGATAGAAGTTTGCAAAGATAAGTAAGATACGATTTCTAAGAAAAGTGAAGAAGAAAAGTAAGAAAAAGAGTGTCAGTTTCAGGTAAAGTTATATTTGAAGTTTGCAAAGATAAGTAAGATACGATTTCTAAGAAAAGTGAAGAAGAAAAGTAAGAAAAAGAGTGTCAGTTTCAGGTAAAGTTATTATTTGAAGTTTGCAAAGATAAGTAAGATACGATTTCTAAGAAAAGTGAAGAAGAAAAGTAAGAAAAAGAGTGTCAGTTTCAGGTAAAGTTATTGATAGAAGTTTGAAAAGATAAGTAAGATACGATTTCTAAGAAAAGTGAAGAAGAAAAGTAAGAAAAAGAGTGTCAGTTTCAGGTAAAGTTATTGATAGAAGTTTGCAAAGATAAGTAAGATACGATTTCTAAGAAAAGTGAAGAAGAAAAGTAAGAAAAAGAGTGTCAGTTTCAGGTAAAGTTATTGATAGAAGTTTGAAAAGATAAGTAAGATACGATTTCTAAGAAAAGTGAAGAAGAAAAGTAAGAAAAAGAGTGTCAGTTTCAGGTAAAGTTATTGATAGAAGTTTGAAAAGATAAGTAAGATACGATTTCTAAGAAAAGTGAAGAAGAAAAGTAAGAAAAAGAGTGTCAGTTTCAGGTAAAGTTATTGATAGAAGTTTGCAAAGATAAGTAAGATACGATTTCAAAGAAAAGTGAAGAAGAAAAGTAAGAAAAAGAGTGTCAGTTTCAGGTAAAGTTATTGATAGAAGTTTGCAAAGATAAGTAAGATACGATTTCTAAGAAAAGTGAAGAAGAAAAGTAAGAAAAAGAGTGTCAGTTTCAGGTAAAGTTATTATTTGAAGTTTGCAAAGATAAGTAAGATACGATTTCTAAGAAAAGTGAAGAAGAAAAGTAAGAAAAAGAGTGTCAGTTTCAGGTAAAGTTATTGATAGAAGTTTGCAAAGATAAGTAAGATACGATTTCTAAGAAAAGTGAAGAAGAAAAGTAAGAAAAAGAGTGTCAGTTTCAGGTAAAGTTATTGATAGAAGTTTGAAAAGATAAGTAAGATACGATTTCTAAGAAAAGTGAAGAAGAAAAGTAAGAAAAAGAGTGTCAGTTTCAGGTAAAGTTATTATTTGAAGTTTGAAAAGATAAGTAAGATACGATTTCTAAGAAAAGTGAAGAAGAAAAGTAAGAAAAAGAGTGTCAGTTTCAGGTAAAGTTATTATTTGAAGTTTGCAAAGATAAGTAAGATACGATTTCTAAGAAAAGTGAAGAAGAAAAGTAAGAAAAAGAGTGTCAGTTTCAGGTAAAGTTATTGATAGAAGTTTGAAAAGATAAGTAAGATACGATTTCAAAGAAAAGTGAAGAAGAAAAGTAAGAAAAAGAGTGTCAGTTTCAGGTAAAGTTATTGATAGAAGTTTGAAAAGATAAGTAAGATACGATTTCTAAGAAAAGTGAAGAAGAAAAGTAAGAAAAAGAGTGTCAGTTTCAGGTAAAGTTATTGATAGAAGTTTGCAAAGATAAGTAAGATACGATTTCTAAGAAAAGTGAAGAAGAAAAGTAAGAAAAAGAGTGTCAGTTTCAGGTAAAGTTATTGATAGAAGTTTGAAAAGATAAGTAAGATACGATTTCTAAGAAAAGTGAAGAAGAAAAGTAAGAAAAAGAGTGTCAGTTTCAGGTAAAGTTATTGATAGAAGTTTGCAAAGATAAGTAAGATACGATTTCTAAGAAAAGTGAAGAAGAAAAGTAAGAAAAAGAGTGTCAGTTTCAGGTAAAGTTATTGATAGAAGTTTGCAAAGATAAGTAAGATACGATTTCTAAGAAAAGTGAAGAAGAAAAGTAAGAAAAAGAGTGTCAGTTTCAGGTAAAGTTATTGATAGAAGTTTGAAAAGATAAGTAAGATACGATTTCTAAGAAAAGTGAAGAAGAAAAGTAAGAAAAAGAGTGTCAGTTTCAGGTAAAGTTATTGATAGAAGTTTGAAAAGATAAGTAAGATACGATTTCTAAGAAAAGTGAAGAAGAAAAGTAAGAAAAAGAGTGTCAGTTTCAGGTAAAGTTATTGATAGAAGTTTGCAAAGATAAGTAAGATACGATTTCTAAGAAAAGTGAAGAAGAAAAGTAAGAAAAAGAGTGTCAGTTTCAGGTAAAGTTATTGATAGAAGTTTGAAAAGATAAGTAAGATACGATTTCTAAGAAAAGTGAAGAAGAAAAGTAAGAAAAAGAGTGTCAGTTTCAGGTAAAGTTATTGATAGAAGTTTGCAAAGATAAGTAAGATACGATTTCTAAGAAAAGTGAAGAAGAAAAGTAAGAAAAAGAGTGTCAGTTTCAGGTAAAGTTATTGATAGAAGTTTGAAAAGATAAGTAAGATACGATTTCTAAGAAAAGTGAAGAAGAAAAGTAAGAAAAAGAGTGTCAGTTTCAGGTAAAGTTATTGATAGAAGTTTGCAAAGATAAGTAAGATACGATTTCTAAGAAAAGTGAAGAAGAAAAGTAAGAAAAAGAGTGTCAGTTTCAGGTAAAGTTATTGATAGAAGTTTGAAAAGATAAGTAAGATACGATTTCTAAGAAAAGTGAAGAAGAAAAGTAAGAAAAAGAGTGTCAGTTTCAGGTAAAGTTATTGATAGAAGTTTGCAAAGATAAGTAAGATACGATTTCTAAGAAAAGTGAAGAAGAAAAGTAAGAAAAAGAGTGTCAGTTTCAGGTAAAGTTATTGATAGAAGTTTGCAAAGATAAGTAAGATACGATTTCTAAGAAAAGTGAAGAAGAAAAGTAAGAAAAAGAGTGTCAGTTTCAGGTAAAGTTATTGATAGAAGTTTGAAAAGATAAGTAAGATACGATTTCTAAGAAAAGTGAAGAAGAAAAGTAAGAAAAAGAGTGTCAGTTTCAGGTAAAGTTATTATTTGAAGTTTGAAAAGATAAGTAAGATACGATTTCTAAGAAAAGTGAAGAAGAAAAGTAAGAAAAAGAGTGTCAGTTTCAGGTAAAGTTATTATTTGAAGTTTGCAAAGATAAGTAAGATACGATTTCTAAGAAAAGTGAAGAAGAAAAGTAAGAAAAAGAGTGTCAGTTTCAGGTAAAGTTATTGATAGAAGTTTGAAAAGATAAGTAAGATACGATTTCAAAGAAAAGTGAAGAAGAAAAGTAAGAAAAAGAGTGTCAGTTTCAGGTAAAGTTATTGATAGAAGTTTGCAAAGATAAGTAAGATACGATTTCTAAGAAAAGTGAAGAAGAAAAGTAAGAAAAAGAGTGTCAGTTTCAGGTAAAGTTATTGATAGAAGTTTGCAAAGATAAGTAAGATACGATTTCTAAGAAAAGTGAAGAAGAAAAGTAAGAAAAAGAGTGTCAGTTTCAGGTAAAGTTATTGATAGAAGTTTGAAAAGATAAGTAAGATACGATTTCTAAGAAAAGTGAAGAAGAAAAGTAAGAAAAAGAGTGTCAGTTTCAGGTAAAGTTATTGATAGAAGTTTGCAAAGATAATTAAGATACGATTTCTAAGAAAAGTGAAGAAGAAAAGTAAGAAAAAGAGTGTCAGTTTCAGGTAAAGTTATTGATAGAAGTTTGCAAAGATAAGTAAGATACGATTTCTAAGAAAAGTGAAGAAGAAAAGTAAGAAAAAGAGTCTCAGTTTCAGGTAAAGTTATTGATAGAAGTTTGCAAAGATAAGTAAGATACGATTTCTAAGAAAAGTGAAGAAGAAAAGTAAGAAAAAGAGTGTCAGTTTCAGGTAAAGTTATTATTTGAAGTTTGCAAAGATAAGTAAGATACGATTTCTAAGAAAAGTGAAGAAGAAAAGTAAGAAAAAGAGTGTCAGTTTCAGGTAAAGAAATTGATAGAAGTTTGAAAAGATAAGTAAGATACGATTTCAAAGAAAAGTGAAGAAGAAAAGTAAGAAAAAGAGTGTCAGTTTCAGGTAAAGTTATTGATAGAAGTTTGCAAAGATAAGTAAGATACGATTTCAAAGAAAAGTGAAGAAGAAAAGTAAGAAAAAGAGTGTCAGTTTCAGGTAAAGTTATTGATAGAAGTTTGCAAAGATAAGTAAGATACGATTTCTAAGAAAAGTGAAGAAGAAAAGTAAGAAAAAGAGTGTCAGTTTCAGGTAAAGAAATTGATAGAAGTTTGCAAAGATAAGTAAGATACGATTTCTAAGAAAAGTGAAGAAGAAAAGTAAGAAAAAGAGTGTCAGTTTCAGGTAAAGTTATTGATAGAAGTTTGAAAAGATAAGTAAGATACGATTTCAAAGAAAAGTGAAGAAGAAAAGTAAGAAAAAGAGTGTCAGTTTCAGGTAAAGTTATTGATAGAAGTTTGAAAAGATAAGTAAGATACGATTTCTAAGAAAAGTGAAGAAGAAAAGTAAGAAAAAGAGTGTCAGTTTCAGGTAAAGTTATTGATAGAAGTTTGCAAAGATAAGTAAGATACGATTTCTAAGAAAAGTGAAGAAGAAAAGTAAGAAAAAGAGTGTCAGTTTCAGGTAAAGTTATTGATAGAAGTTTGAAAAGATAAGTAAGATACGATTTCTAAGAAAAGTGAAGAAGAAAAGTAAGAAAAAGAGTGTCAGTTTCAGGTAAAGAAATTGATAGAAGTTTGAAAAGATAAGTAAGATACGATTTCTAAGAAAAGTGAAGAAGAAAAGTAAGAAAAAGAGTGTCAGTTTCAGGTAAAGTTATTATTTGAAGTTTGCAAAGATAAGTAAGATACGATTTCTAAGAAAAGTGAAGAAGAAAAGTAAGAAAAAGAGTGTCAGTTTCAGGTAAAGTTATTGATAGAAGTTTGAAAAGATAAGTAAGATACGATTTCTAAGAAAAGTGAAGAAGAAAAGTAAGAAAAAGAGTGTCAGTTTCAGGTAAAGTTATTGATAGAAGTTTGAAAAGATAAGTAAGATACGATTTCTAAGAAAAGTGAAGAAGAAAAGTAAGAAAAAGAGTGTCAGTTTCAGGTAAAGTTATTGATAGAAGTTTGCAAAGATAAGTAAGATACGATTTCTAAGAAAAGTGAAGAAGAAAAGTAAGAAAAAGAGTGTCAGTTTCAGGTAAAGTTATTGATAGAAGTTTGAAAAGATAAGTAAGATACGATTTCTAAGAAAAGTGAAGAAGAAAAGTAAGAAAAAGAGTGTCAGTTTCAGGTAAAGTTATTGATAGAAGTTTGCAAAGATAAGTAAGATACGATTTCTAAGAAAAGTGAAGAAGAAAAGTAAGAAAAAGAGTGTCAGTTTCAGGTAAAGTTATTGATAGAAGTTTGAAAAGATAAGTAAGATACGATTTCTAAGAAAAGTGAAGAAGAAAAGTAAGAAAAAGAGTGTCAGTTTCAGGTAAAGTTATTGATAGAAGTTTGCAAAGATAAGTAAGATACGATTTCTAAGAAAAGTGAAGAAGAAAAGTAAGAAAAAGAGTCTCAGTTTCAGGTAAAGTTATTGATAGAAGTTTGCAAAGATAAGTAAGATACGATTTCTAAGAAAAGTGAAGAAGAAAAGTAAGAAAAAGAGTGTCAGTTTCAGGTAAAGTTATTATTTGAAGTTTGAAAAGATAAGTAAGATACGATTTCTAAGAAAAGTGAAGAAGAAAAGTAAGAAAAAGAGTGTCAGTTTCAGGTAAAGAAATTGATAGAAGTTTGCAAAGATAAATAAGATACGATTTCTAAGAAAAGTGAAGAAGAAAAGTAAGAAAAAGAGTGTCAGTTTCAGGTAAAGAAATTGATAGAAGTTTGCAAAGATAAATAAGATACGATTTCTAAGAAAAGTGAAGAAGAAAAGTAAGAAAAAGAGTGTCAGTTTCAGGTAAAGAAATTGATAGAAGTTTGCAAAGATAAGTAAGATACGATTTCTAAGAAAAGTGAAGAAGAAAAGTAAGAAAAAGAGTGTCAGTTTCAGGTAAAGTTATTGATAGAAGTTTGCAAAGATAAGTAAGATACGATTTCTAAGAAAAGTGAAGAAGAAAAGTAAGAAAAAGAGTGTCAGTTTCAGGTAAAGTTATTGATAGAAGTTTGCAAAGATAAGTAAGATACGATTTCTAAGAAAAGTGAAGAAGAAAAGTAAGAAAAAGAGTGTCAGTTTCAGGTAAAGTTATATTTGAAGTTTGAAAAGATAAGTAAGATACGATTTCTAAGAAAAGTGAAGAAGAAAAGTAAGAAAAAGAGTGTCAGTTTCAGGTAAAGTTATTGATAGAAGTTTGAAAAGATAAGTAAGATACGATTTCTAAGAAAAGTGAAGAAGAAAAGTAAGAAAAAGAGTGTCAGTTTCAGGTAAAGTTATTATTTGAAGTTTGCAAAGATAAGTAAGATACGATTTCTAAGAAAAGTGAAGAAGAAAAGTAAGAAAAAGAGTGTCAGTTTCAGGTAAAGTTATTGATAGAAGTTTGAAAAGATAAGTAAGATACGATTTCAAAGAAAAGTGAAGAAGAAAAGTAAGAAAAAGAGTGTCAGTTTCAGGTAAAGTTATTGATAGAAGTTTGAAAAGATAAGTAAGATACGATTTCAAAGAAAAGTGAAGAAGAAAAGTAAGAAAAAGAGTGTCAGTTTCAGGTAAAGTTATTGATAGAAGTTTGAAAAGATAAGTAAGATACGATTTCTAAGAAAAGTGAAGAAGAAAAGTAAGAAAAAGAGTGTCAGTTTCAGGTAAAGTTATTGATAGAAGTTTGAAAAGATAAGTAAGATACGATTTCTAAGAAAAGTGAAGAAGAAAAGTAAGAAAAAGAGTGTCAGTTTCAGGTAAAGTTATTGATAGAAGTTTGAAAAGATAAGTAAGATACGATTTCTAAGAAAAGTGAAGAAGAAAAGTAAGAAAAAGAGTGTCAGTTTCAGGTAAAGTTATTGATAGAAGTTTGCAAAGATAAGTAAGATACGATTTCTAAGAAAAGTGAAGAAGAAAAGTAAGAAAAAGAGTGTCAGTTTCAGGTAAAGAAATTGATAGAAGTTTGCAAAGATAAGTAAGATACGATTTCTAAGAAAAGTGAAGAAGAAAAGTAAGAAAAAGAGTGTCAGTTTCAGGTAAAGTTATTGATAGAAGTTTGCAAAGATAAGTAAGATACGATTTCTAAGAAAAGTGAAGAAGAAAAGTAAGAAAAAGAGTGTCAGTTTCAGGTAAAGTTATTGATAGAAGTTTGCAAAGATAAGTAAGATACGATTTCTAAGAAAAGTGAAGAAGAAAAGTAAGAAAAAGAGTGTCAGTTTCAGGTAAAGTTATATTTGAAGTTTGAAAAGATAAGTAAGATACGATTTCTAAGAAAAGTGAAGAAGAAAAGTAAGAAAAAGAGTGTCAGTTTCAGGTAAAGTTATTGATAGAAGTTTGAAAAGATAAGTAAGATACGATTTCTAAGAAAAGTGAAGAAGAAAAGTAAGAAAAAGAGTGTCAGTTTCAGGTAAAGAAATTGATAGAAGTTTGCAAAGATAAGTAAGATACGATTTCTAAGAAAAGTGAAGAAGAAAAGTAAGAAAAAGAGTGTCAGTTTCAGGTAAAGTTATTGATAGAAGTTTGCAAAGATAAGTAAGATACGATTTCTAAGAAAAGTGAAGAAGAAAAGTAAGAAAAAGAGTGTCAGTTTCAGGTAAAGTTATTGATAGAAGTTTGCAAAGATAAGTAAGATACGATTTCTAAGAAAAGTGAAGAAGAAAAGTAAGAAAAAGAGTGTCAGTTTCAGGTAAAGAAATTGATAGAAGTTTGCAAAGATAAGTAAGATACGATTTCTAAGAAAAGTGAAGAAGAAAAGTAAGAAAAAGAGTGCCAGTTTCAGGTAAAGTTATTATTTGAAGTTTGCAAAGATAAGTAAGATACGATTTCTAAGAAAAGTGAAGAAGAAAAGTAAGAAAAAGAGTGTCAGTTTCAGGTAAAGAAATTGATAGAAGTTTGAAAAGATAAGTAAGATACGATTTCTAAGAAAAGTGAAGAAGAAAAGTAAGAAAAAGAGTGTCAGTTTCAGGTAAAGTTATTGATAGAAGTTTGAAAAGATAAGTAAGATACGATTTCTAAGAAAAGTGAAGAAGAAAAGTAAGAAAAAGAGTGTCAGTTTCAGGTAAAGTTATTGATAGAAGTTTGCAAAGATAAGTAAGATACGATTTCTAAGAAAAGTGAAGAAGAAAAGTAAGAAAAAGAGTGTCAGTTTCAGGTAAAGAAATTGATAGAAGTTTGCAAAGATAAATAAGATACGATTTCTAAGAAAAGTGAAGAAGAAAAGTAAGAAAAAGAGTGTCAGTTTCAGGTAAAGAAATTGATAGAAGTTTGCAAAGATAAGTAAGATACGATTTCTAAGAAAAGTGAAGAAGAAAAGTAAGAAAAAGAGTGTCAGTTTTAGGTAAAGTTATTGATAGAAGTTTGCAAAGATAAGTAAGATACGATTTCAAAGAAAAGTGAAGAAGAAAAGTAAGAAAAAGAGTGTCAGTTTCAGGTAAAGTTATTGATAGAAGTTTGCAAAGATAAGTAAGATACGATTTCTAAGAAAAGTGAAGAAGAAAAGTAAGAAAAAGAGTGTCAGTTTCAGTTAAAGTTATTATTTGAAGTTTGAAAAGATAAGTAAGATACGATTTCTAAGAAAAGTGAAGAAGAAAAGTAAGAAAAAGAGTGTCAGTTTCAGGTAAAGTTATTGATAGAAGTTTGCAAAGATAAGTAAGATACGATTTCTAAGAAAAGTGAAGAAGAAAAGTAAGAAAAAGAGTGTCAGTTTCAGGTAAAGTTATTGATAGAAGTTTGCAAAGATAAGTAAGATACGATTTCTAAGAAAAGTGAAGAAGAAAAGTAAGAAAAAGAGTGTCAGTTTCAGGTAAAGTTATTGATAGAATTTTGCAAAGATAAGTAAGATACGATTTCAAAGAAAAGTGAAGAAGAAAAGTAAGAAAAAGAGTGTCAGTTTCAGGTAAAGAAATTGATAGAAGTTTGCAAAGATAAGTAAGATACGATTTCTAAGAAAAGTGAAGAAGAAAAGTAAGAAAAAGAGTGTCAGTTTTAGGTAAAGTTATTGATAGAAGTTTGCAAAGATAAGTAAGATACGATTTCAAAGAAAAGTGAAGAAGAAAAGTAAGAAAAAGAGTGTCAGTTTCAGGTAAAGTTATTGATAGAAGTTTGCAAAGATAAGTAAGATACGATTTCTAAGAAAAGTGAAGAAGAAAAGTAAGAAAAAGAGTGTCAGTTTCAGTTAAAGTTATTATTTGAAGTTTGAAAAGATAAGTAAGATACGATTTCTAAGAAAAGTGAAGAAGAAAAGTAAGAAAAAGAGTGTCAGTTTCAGGTAAAATTATTGATAGAAGTTTGAAAAGATAAGTAAGATACGATTTCAAAGAAAAGTGAAGAAGAAAAGTAAGAAAAAGAGTGTCAG
>CAMPDV010006629.1:0-27683 GCA_946699065.1 Loxodes magnus
TACTGATCTTCAATCTCTTTTTCTTACTTTTCTTATTCACTTTTCTTAGAAATCTTATTTAACTTCTAGATACTTTCAATTACTGATCTTCACACTCTTTTTCTTACTTTTCTTATTCACTTTTCTTAGAAATCTTATTTAACTTCTAGATACTTTCAATTACTGATCTTCACACTCTTTTTCTTACTTTTCTTATTCACTTTTCTTAGAAATCTTATTTAACTTCTAGAAACTTTCAATTACTGATCTTCACACTCTTTTTCTTACTTTTCTTATTCACTTTTCTTAGAAATCTTATTTAACTTCTAGATACTTTCAATTACTGATCTTCACACTCTTTATCTTACTTTTCTTATTCACTTTTCTTAGAAATCTTATTTAACTTCTAGTATTTGATACTTTCAATTACTAATCTTCACACTCTTTTTCTTACTTTTCTTATTCACTTTTCTTAGAAATCTTATTTAACTTCTAGATACTTTCAATTACTGATCTTCAATCTCTTTTTCTTACTTTTCTTATTCACTTTTCTTAGAAATCTTATTTAACTTCTAGATACTTTCAATTACTGATCTTCACACTCTTTTTCTTACTTTTCTTATTCACTTTTCTTAGAAATCTTATTTAACTTCTAGATACTTTCAATTACTGATCTTCACACTCTTTTTCTTACTTTTCTTATTCACTTTTCTTAGAAATCTTATTTAACTTCTAGATACTTTCAATTACTGATCTTCACACTCTTTTTCTTACTTTTTTTATTCACTTTTCTTAGAAATCTTATTTAACTTCTAGATACTTTCAATTACTGATCTTCACACTCTTTTTCTTACTTTTCTTATTCACTTTTCTTAGAAATCTTATTTAACTTCTAGTATTTGATACTTTCAATTACTAATCTTCACACTCTTTTTCTTACTTTTCTTATTCACTTTTCTTAGAAATCTTATTTAACTTCTAGATACTTTCAATTACTGATCTTCAATCTCTTTTTCTTACTTTTCTTATTCACTTTTCTTAGAAATCTTATTTAACTTCTAGATACTTTCAATTACTGATCTTCAATCTCTTTTTCTTACTTTTTTTATTCACTTTTCTTAGAAATCTTATTTAACTTCTAGATACTTTCAATTACTGATCTTCACACTCTTTTTCTTACTTTTCTTATTCACTTTTCTTAGAAATCTTATTTAACTTCTAGATACTTTCAATTACTGATCTTCACACTCTTTTTCTTACTTTTCTTATTCACTTTTCTTAGAAATCCTATTTAACTTCTAGATACTTTCAATTACTGATCTTCACACTCTTTTTCTTACTTTTCTTATTCACTTTTCTTAGAAATCTTATTTAACTTCTAGATACTTTCAATTACTGATCTTCACACTCTTTTTCTTACTTTTCTTATTCACTTTTCTTAGAAATCTTATTTAACTTCTAGTATTTGATACTTTCAATTACTAATCTTCACACTCTTTTTCTTACTTTTCTTATTCACTTTTCTTAGAAATCTTATTTAACTTCTA
This sequence comes from Loxodes magnus, assembly GCA_946699065.1. NCBI lineage: Eukaryota > Ciliophora > Karyorelictea > Loxodida > Loxodidae > Loxodes > Loxodes magnus. Next base: position 1,527 of record CAMPDV010006629.1, read on the forward strand.
GATACTTTCAATTACTGATCTTCAATCTCTTTTTCTTACTTTTCTTATTCACTTTTCTTAGAAATCTTATTTAACTTCTAGATACTTTCAATTACTGATCTTCACACTCTTTTTCTTACTTTTCTTATTCACTTTTCTTAGAAATCTTATTTAACTTCTAGATACTTTCAATTACTGATCTTCACACTCTTTTTCTTACTTTTCTTATTCACTTTTCTTAGAAATCTTATTTAACTTCTAGATACTTTCAATTACTGATCTTCACACTCTTTTTCTTACTTTTTTTATTCACTTTTCTTAGAAATCTTATTTAACTTCTAGATACTTTCAATTACTAATCTTCACACTCTTTTTCTTACTTTTCTTATTCACTTTTCTTAGAAATCTTATTTAACTTCTAGATACTTTCAATTACTGATCTTCACACTCTTTTTCTTACTTTTCTTATTCACTTTTCTTAGAAATCTTATTTAACTTCTAGATACTTTCAATTACTGATCTTCACACTCTTTTTCTTACTTTTCTTATTCACTTTTCTTAGAAATCTTATTAAACTTCTAGATACTTTCAATTACTGATCTTCAAACTCTTTTTCTTACTTTTCTTATTCACTTTTCTTAGAAATCTTATTTAACTTCTAGTATTTGATACTTTCATTAACTAATCTTCACACTCTTTTTCTTACTTTTCTTATTCACTTTTCTTAGAAATCTTATTTAACTTCTAGATACTTTCAATTACTGATCTTCACACTCTTTTTCTTACTTGTTTTATTCACTTTTCTTAGAAATCTTATTTAACTTCTAGATACTTTCAATTACTGATCTTCACACTCTTTTTCTTACTTTTCTTATTCACTTTTCTTAGAAATCTTATTTAACTTCTAGATACTTTCAATTACTGATCTTCACACTCTTTTTCTTACTTTTCTTATTCACTTTTCTTAGAAATCTTATTTAACTTCTAGATACTTTCAATTACTGATCTTCAAACTCTTTTTCTTACTTTTCTTATTCACTTTTCTTAGAAATCTTATTTAACTTCTAGATACTTTCAATTACTGATCTTCACACTCTTTTTCTTACTTTTTTTATTCACTTTTCTTAGAAATCTTATTTAACTTCTAGATACTTTCATTAACTAATCTTCAAACTCTTTTTCTTACTTTTCTTATTCACTTTTCTTAGAAATCTTATTTAACTTCTAGATACTTTCAATTACTGATCTTCACACTCTTTTTCTTACTTTTCTTATTCACTTTTCTTAGAAATCTTATTAAACTTCTAGATACTTTCAATTACTGATCTTCAAACTCTTTTTCTTACTTTTCTTATTCACTTTTCTTAGAAATCTTATTTAACTTCTAGATACTTTCATTAACTAATCTTCAAACTCTTTTTCTTACTTTTCTTATTCACTTTTCTTAGAAATCTTATTTAACTTCTAGATACTTTCAATTACTGATCTTCACACTCTTTTTCTTACTTTTCTTATTCACTTTTCTTAGAAATCTTATTTAACTTCTAGATACTTTCAATTACTGATCTTCACACTCTTTATCTTACTTTTCTTATTCACTTTTCTTAGAAATCTTATTTAACTTCTAGATACTTTCAATTACTGATCTTTACACTCTTTATCTTACTTTTCTTATTCACTTTTCTTAGAAATCTTATTTAACTTCTAGATACTTTCATTAACTAATCTTCACACTCTTTTTCTTACTTTTCTTATTCACTTTTCTTAGAAATCTTATTTAACTTCTAGATACTTTCAATTACTGATCTTCACACTCTTTATCTTACTTTTCTTATTCACTTTTCTTAGAAATCTTATTAAACTTCTAGATACTTTCAATTACTGATCTTCACACTCTTTTTCTTACTTTTCTTATTCACTTTTCTTAGAAATCTTATTTAACTTCTAGATACTTTCATTAACTAATCTTCACACTCTTTTTCTTACTTTTCTTATTCACTTTTCTTAGAAATCTTATTTAACTTCTAGATACTTTCAATTACTGATCTTCACACTCTTTTTCTTACTTTTCTTATTCACTTTTCTTAGAAATCTTATTTAACTTCTAGATACTTTCAATTACTGATCTTCACACTCTTTTTCTTACTTTTCTTATTCACTTTTCTTAGAAATCTTATTTAACTTCTAGATACTTTCAATTACTGATCTTCACACTCTTTATCTTACTTTTCTTATTCACTTTTCTTTGAAATCTTATTTAACTTCTAGATACTTTCAATTACTGATCTTCACACTCTTTTTCTTACTTTTCTTATTCACTTTTCTTAGAAATCTTATTTAACTTCTAGATACTTTCAATTACTGATCTTCACACTCTTTATCTTACTTTTCTTATTCACTTTTCTTAGAAATCTTATTTAACTTCTAGATACTTTCAATTACTGATCTTCACACTCTTTTTCTTACTTTTCTTATTCACTTTTCTTAGAAATCTTATTTAACTTCTAGATACTTTCAATTACTGATCTTCACACTCTTTATCTTACTTTTCTTATTCACTTTTCTTAGAAATCTTATTTAACTTCTAGATACTTTCATTAACTAATCTTCAAACTCTTTTTCTTACTTTTCTTATTCACTTTTCTTAGAAATCTTATTTAACTTCTAGATACTTTCAATTACTGATCTTCACACTCTTTTTCTTACTTTTCTTATTCACTTTTCTTAGAAATCAAATTTAACTTCCAGATACTTTCAATTACTGATCTTCACACTCTTTTTCTTACTTTTCTTATTCACTTTTCTTAGAAATCTTATTTAACTTCTAGATACTTTCATTAACTAATCTTCACACTCTTTTTCTTACTTTTCTTATTCACTTTTCTTAGAAATCTTATTTAACTTCTAGATACTTTCAATTACTGATCTTCAATCTCTTTTTCTTACTTTTCTTATTCACTTTTCTTAGAAATCTTATTTAACTTCTAGATACTTTCAATTACTGATCTTCACACTCTTTTTCTTACTTTTCTTATTCACTTTTCTTAGAAATCTTATTTAACTTCTAGATACTTTCAATTACTGATCTTCACACTCTTTTTCTTACTTTTCTTATTCACTTTTCTTAGAAATCTTATTTAACTTCTAGATACTTTCAATTACTGATCTTCACACTCTTTTTCTTACTTTTTTTATTCACTTTTCTTAGAAATCTTATTTAACTTCTAGATACTTTCAATTACTAATCTTCACACTCTTTTTCTTACTTTTCTTATTCACTTTTCTTAGAAATCTTATTTAACTTCTAGATACTTTCAATTACTGATCTTCACACTCTTTTTCTTACTTTTCTTATTCACTTTTCTTAGAAATCTTATTTAACTTCTAGATACTTTCAATTACTGATCTTCACACTCTTTTTCTTACTTTTTTTATTCACTTTTCTTAGAAATCAAATTTAACTTCTAGATACTTTCAATTACTGATCTTCACACTCTTTTTCTTACTTTTTTTATTCACTTTTCTTAGAAATCTTATTTAACTTCTAGATACTTTCAATTACTGATCTTCACACTCTTTTTCTTACTTTTCTTATTCACTTTTCTTAGAAATCTTATTAAACTTCTAGATACTTTCAATTACTGATCATCACACTCTTTTTCTTACTTTTCTTATTCACTTTTCTTAGAAATCTTATTTAACTTCTAGATACTTTCATTAACTAATCTTCACACTCTTTTTCTTACTTTTCTTATTCACTTTTCTTAGAAATCTTATTTAACTTCTAGATACTTTCAATTACTGATCTTCACACTCTTTTTCTTACTTTTCTTATTCACTTTTCTTAGAAATCTTATTTAACTTCTAGATACTTTCAATTACTGATCTTCACACTCTTTTTCTTACTTTTCTTATTCACTTTTCTTAGAAATCTTATTTAACTTCTAGATACTTTCATTAACTAATCTTCACACTCTTTTTCTTACTTTTCTTATTCACTTTTCTTAGAAATCAAATTTAACTTCCAGATACTTTCAATTACTGATCTTCACACTCTTTATCTTACTTTTCTTATTCACTTTTCTTAGAAATCTTATTTAACTTCTAGATACTTTCATTAACTAATCTTCACACTCTTTTTCTTACTTTTCTTATTCACTTTTCTTAGAAATCTTATTTAACTTCTAGATACTTTCATTAACTAATCTTCACACTCTTTTTCTTACTTTTCTTATTCACTTTTCTTAGAAATCTTATTTAACTTCTAGATACTTTCAATTACTGATCTTCACACTCTTTATCTTACTTTTCTTATTCACTTTTCTTAGAAATCTTATTTAACTTCTAGATACTTTCAATTACTGATCTTCACACTCTTTTTCTTACTTTTTTTATTCACTTTTCTTAGAAATCTAATTTAACTTCTAGATACTTTCATTAACTAATCTTCACACTCTTTTTCTTACTTTTCTTATTCACTTTTCTTAGAAATCTTATTTAACTTCTAGATACTTTCATTAACTAATCTTCACACTCTTTTTCTTACTTTTCTTATTCACTTTTCTTAGAAATCTTATTTAACTTCTAGATACTTTCAATTACTGATCTTCACACTCTTTTTCTTACTTTTTTTATTCACTTTTCTTAGAAATCTTATTTAACTTCTAGATACTTTCAATTACTGATCTTCACACTCTTTATCTTACTTTTCTTATTCACTTTTCTTAGAAATCTTATTAAACTTCTAGATACTTTCAATTACTGATCTTCACACTCTTTTTCTTACTTTTCTTATTCACTTTTCTTAGAAATCTTATTTAACTTCTAGATACTTTCATTAACTAATCTTCACACTCTTTTTCTTACTTTTCTTATTCACTTTTCTTAGAAATCTTATTTAACTTCTAGATACTTTCAATTACTGATCTTCACACTCTTTTTCTTACTTTTCTTATTCACTTTTCTTAGAAATCTTATTTAACTTCTAGATACTTTCAATTACTGATCTTCACACTCTTTTTCTTACTTTTCTTATTCACTTTTCTTAGAAATCTTATTTAACTTCTAGATACTTTCAATTACTGATCTTCACACTCTTTTTCTTACTTTTCTTATTCACTTTTCTTAGAAATCAAATTTAACTTCTAGAAACTTTCAATTACTGATCTTCACACTCTTTATCTTACTTTTCTTATTCACTTTTCTTAGAAATCTTATCTAACTTCTAGATACTTTCAATTATGATCTTCACACTCTTTTTCTTACTTTTCTTATTCACTTTTCTTAGAAATCTTATTTAACTTCTAGATACTTTCAATTACTGATCTTCACACTCTTTTTCTTACTTTTTTTATTCACTTTTCTTAGAAATCTTATTTAACTTCTAGATACTTTCAATTACTGATCTTCACACTCTTTTTCTTACTTTTCTTATTCACTTTTCTTAGAAATCTTATTTAACTTCTAGATACTTTCATTAACTAATCTTCACACTCTTTTTCTTACTTTTCTTATTCACTTTTCTTAGAAATCAAATTTAACTTCCAGATACTTTCAATTACTGATCTTCACACTCTTTATCTTACTTTTCTTATTCACTTTTCTTAGAAATCTTATTTAACTTCTAGATACTTTCAATTACTGATCTTCAAACTATTTTTCTTACTTTTCTTATTCACTTTTCTTAGAAATCTTATTTAACTTCTAGATACTTTCATTAACTAATCTTCACACTCTTTTTCTTACTTTTCTTATTCACTTTTCTTAGAAATCTTATTTAACTTCTAGATACTTTCAATTACTGATCTTCACACTCTTTATCTTACTTTTCTTATTCACTTTTCTTAGAAATCTTATTTAACTTCTAGATACTTTCAATTACTGATCTTCACACTCTTTATCTTACTTTTCTTATTCACTTTTCTTAGAAATCTTATTTAACTTCTAGATACTTTCAATTACTGATCTTCACACTCTTTTTCTTACTTTTTTTATTCACTTTTCTTAGAAATCTAATTTAACTTCTAGATACTTTCATTAACTAATCTTCACACTCTTTTTCTTACTTTTCTTATTCACTTTTCTTAGAAATCTTATTTAACTTCTAGATACTTTCATTAACTAATCTTCACACTCTTTTTCTTACTTTTCTTATTCACTTTTCTTAGAAATCTTATTTAACTTCTAGATACTTTCAATTACTGATCTTCACACTCTTTTTCTTACTTTTTTTATTCACTTTTCTTAGAAATCTTATTTAACTTCTAGATACTTTCAATTACTGATCTTCACACTCTTTATCTTACTTTTCTTATTCACTTTTCTTAGAAATCTTATTAAACTTCTAGATACTTTCAATTACTGATCTTCACACTCTTTTTCTTACTTTTCTTATTCACTTTTCTTAGAAATCTTATTTAACTTCTAGATACTTTCATTAACTAATCTTCACACTCTTTTTCTTACTTTTCTTATTCACTTTTCTTAGAAATCTTATTTAACTTCTAGATACTTTCAATTACTGATCTTCACACTCTTTTTCTTACTTTTCTTATTCACTTTTCTTAGAAATCTTATTTAACTTCTAGATACTTTCAATTACTGATCTTCACACTCTTTTTCTTACTTTTTTTATTCACTTTTCTTAGAAATCTTATTTAACTTCTAGATACTTTCAATTACTGATCTTCACACTCTTTTTCTTACTTTTCTTATTCACTTTTCTTAGAAATCTTATTTAACTTCTAGAAACTTTCAATTACTGATCTTCACACTCTTTATCTTACTTTTCTTATTCACTTTTCTTAGAAATCTTATTTAACTTCTAGATACTTTCAATTACTGATCTTCACACTCTTTTTCTTACTTTTCTTATTCACTTTTCTTAGAAATCTTATTTAACTTCTAGATACTTTCAATTACTGATCTTCACACTCTTTTTCTTACTTTTCTTATTCACTTTTCTTAGAAATCTTATTTAACTTCTAGATACTTTCATTAACTAATCTTCACACTCTTTTTCTTACTTTTCTTATTCACTTTTCTTAGAAATCTTATTTAACTTCTAGATACTTTCATTAACTAATCTTCACACTCTTTTTCTTACTTTTCTTATTCACTTTTCTTAGAAATCTTATTTAACTTCTAGATACTTTCAATTACTGATCTTCACACTCTTTATCTTACTTTTCTTATTCACTTTTATTAGAAATCTTATTTAACTTCTAGATACTTTCAATTACTGATCTTCACACTCTTTTTCTTACTTTTCTTATTCACTTTTCTTAGAAATCTTATTTAACTTCTAGATACTTTCAATTACTGATCTTCACACTCTTTATCTTACTTTTCTTATTCACTTTTCTTAGAAATCTTATTTAACTTCTAGATACTTTCAATTACTGATCTTCACACTCTTTATCTTACTTTTCTTATTCACTTTTCTTAGAAATCTTATTTAACTTCAAGATACTTTCAATTACTGATCTTCACACTCTTTTTCTTACTTTTTTTATTCACTTTTCTTAGAAATCTAATTTAACTTCTAGATACTTTCATTAACTAATCTTCACACTCTTTTTCTTACTTTTCTTATTCACTTTTCTTAGAAATCTTATTTAACTTCTAGATACTTTCATTAACTAATCTTCACACTCTTTTTCTTACTTTTCTTATTCACTTTTCTTAGAAATCTTATTTAACTTCTAGATACTTTCAATTACTGATCTTCACACTCTTTTTCTTACTTTTTTTATTCACTTTTCTTAGAAATCTTATCTAACTTCTAGATACTTTCAATTATGATCTTCACACTCTTTTTCTTACTTTTCTTATTCACTTTTCTTAGAAATCTTATTTAACTTCTAGATACTTTCAATTACTGATCTTCACACTCTTTTTCTTACTTTTTTTATTCACTTTTCTTAGAAATCTTATTTAACTTCTAGATACTTTCAATTACTGATCTTCACACTCTTTATCTTACTTTTCTTATTCACTTTTCTTAGAAATCTTATTTAACTTCTAGATACTTTCAATTACTGATCTTCACACTCTTTATCTTACTTTTCTTATTCACTTTTCTTAGAAATCTTATTTAACTTCTAGATACTTTCAATAACTAATCTTCACACTCTTTTTCTTACTTTTCTTATTCACTTTTCTTAGAAATCAAATTTAACTTCCAGATACTTTCAATTACTGATCTTCACACTCTTTATCTTACTTTTCTTATTCACTTTTCTTAGAAATCTTATTTAACTTCTAGATACTTTCATTAACTAATCTTCACACTCTTTTTCTTACTTTTCTTATTCACTTTTCTTAGAAATCTTATTTAACTTCTAGATACTTTCAATTACTGATCTTCACACTCTTTATCTTACTTTTCTTATTCACTTTTCTTAGAAATCTTATTTAACTTCTAGATACTTTCAATTACTGATCTTCACACTCTTTATCTTACTTTTTTTATTCACTTTTCTTAGAAATCTTATTTAACTTCTAGATACTTTCAATTACTGATCTTCACACTCTTTTTCTTACTTTTTTTATTCACTTTTCTTAGAAATCTTATTTAACTTCTAGATACTTTCAATTACTGATCTTCACACTCTTTTTCTTACTTTTCTTATTCACTTTTCTTAGAAATCTTATTTAACTTCTAGAAACTTTCAATTACTGATCTTCACACTCTTTATCTTACTTTTCTTATTCACTTTTCTTAGAAATCTTATTTAACTTCTAGATACTTTCAATTACTGATCTTCACACTCTTTTTCTTACTTTTCTTATTCACTTTTCTTAGAAATCTTATTTAACTTCTAGATACTTTCAATTACTGATCTTCACACTCTTTATCTTACTTTTCTTATTCACTTTTCTTAGAAATCTTATTAAACTTCTAGATACTTTCAATTACTGATCTTCACACTCTTTTTCTTACTTTTCTTATTCACTTTTCTTTGAAATCTTATTTAACTTCTAGATACTTTCAATTACTGATCTTCACACTCTTTATCTTACTTGTTTTATTCACTTTTCTTAGAAATCTTATTTAACTTCTAGATACTTTCAATTACTGATCTTCACACTCTTTTTCTTACTTTTCTTATTCACTTTTCTTAGAAATCTTATTTAACTTCTAGATACTTTCAATTACTGATCTTCACACTCTTTTTCTTACTTTTCTTATTCACTTTTCTTAGAAATCTTATTTAACTTCTAGATACTTTCAATTACTGATCTTCACACTCTTTATCTTACTTTTCTTATTCACTTTTCTTAGAAATCTTATTTAACTTCTAGATACTTTCAATTACTGATCTTCACACTCTTTTTCTTACTTTTTTTATTCACTTTTCTTAGAAATCTTATCTAACTTCTAGATACTTTCAATTATGATCTTCACACTCTTTTTCTTACTTTTCTTATTCACTTTTCTTAGAAATCTTATTTAACTTCTAGATACTTTCAATTACTGATCTTCACACTCTTTTTCTTACTTTTCTTATTCACTTTTCTTAGAAATCTTATTTAACTTCTAGATACTTTCATTAACTAATCTTCACACTCTTTTTCTTACTTTTCTTATTCACTTTTCTTAGAAATCTTATTTAACTTCCAGATACTTTCAATTACTGATCTTCAAACTATTTTTCTTACTTTTCTTATTCACTTTTCTTAGAAATCTTATTTAACTTCTAGATACTTTCAATTACTGATCTTCACACTCTTTATCTTACTTTTCTTATTCACTTTTCTTAGAAATCTTATTTAACTTCTAGATACTTTCATTAACTAATCTTCACACTCTTTTTCTTACTTTTCTTATTCACTTTTCTTAGAAATCTTATTTAACTTCTAGATACTTTCAATTACTGATCTTCACACTCTTTATCTTACTTTTCTTATTCACTTTTCTTAGAAATCTTATTTAACTTCTAGATACTTTCAATTACTGATCTTCACACTCTTTTTCTTACTTTTTTTATTCACTTTTCTTAGAAATCAAATTTAACTTCTAGATACTTTCAATTACTGATCTTCACACTCTTTTTCTTACTTTTTTTATTCACTTTTCTTAGAAATCTTATTTAACTTCAAGATACTTTCAATTACTGATCTTCAATCTCTTTTTCTTACTTTTCTTATTCACTTTTCTTAGAAATCTTATTTAACTTCTAGATACTTTCAATTACTGATCTTCACACTCTTTATCTTACTTTTTTTATTCACTTTTCTTAGAAATCTTATTTAACTTCTAGATACTTTCAATTACTGATCTTCACACTCTTTATCTTACTTTTCTTATTCACTTTTCTTAGAAATCTTATTTAACTTCTAGATACTTTCAATTACTGATCTTCACACTCTTTTTCTTACTTTTCTTATTCACTTTTCTTAGAAATCTTATTTAACTTCTAGATACTTTCAATTACTGATCTTCACACTCTTTATCTTACTTTTTTTATTCACTTTTCTTAGAAATCTTATTTAACTTCTAGATACTTTCAATTACTGATCTTCACACTCTTTATCTTACTTTTCTTATTCACTTTTCTTAGAAATCTTATTTAACTTCTAGATACTTTCATTAACTAATCTTCACACTCTTTTTCTTACTTTTCTTATTCACTTTTCTTAGAAATCAAATTTAACTTCCAGATACTTTCAATTACTGATCTTCACACTCTTTTTCTTACTTTTTTTATTCACTTTTCTTAGAAATCTTATTTAACTTCTAGATACTTTCAATTACTGATCTTCACACTCTTTTTCTTACTTTTCTTATTCACTTTTCTTAGAAATCTTATCTAACTTCTAGATACTTTCAATTACTGATCTTCACACTCTTTTTCTTACTTTTCTTATTCACTTTTCTTAGAAATCTTATTTAACTTCTAGATACTTTCAATTACTGATCTTCACACTCTTTTTCTTACTTTTTTTATTCACTTTTCTTAGAAATCTTATTTAACTTCTAGATACTTTCAATTACTGATCTTCACACTCTTTTTCTTACTTTTCTTATTCACTTTTCTTAGAAATCTTATTTAACTTCTAGATACTTTCAATTACTGATCTTCACACTCTTTTTCTTACTTTTCTTATTCACTTTTCTTAGAAATCTTATTTAACTTCTAGATACTTTCAATTACTGATCTTCACACTCTTTTTCTTACTTTTTTTATTCACTTTTCTTAGAAATCTTATTTAACTTCTAGATACTTTCAATTACTGATCTTCACACTCTTTATCTTACTTTTCTTATTCACTTTTCTTAGAAATCTTATTTAACTTCTAGATACTTTCATTAACTAATCTTCACACTCTTTTTCTTACTTTTCTTATTCACTTTTCTTAGAAATCTTATTTAACTTCTAGATACTTTCAATTACTGATCTTCACACTCTTTATCTTACTTTTCTTATTCACTTTTCTTAGAAATCTTATTTAACTTCTAGATACTTTCAATTACTGATCTTCACACTCTTTATCTTACTTTTCTTATTCACTTTTCTTAGAAATCTTATTTAACTTCTAGATACTTTCAATTACTGATCTTCACACTCTTTTTCTTACTTTTCTTATTCACTTTTCTTAGAAATCTTATTTAACTTCTAGATACTTTCAATTACTGATCTTCACACTCTTTTTCTTACTTTTCTTATTCACTTTTCTTAGAAATCTTATTTAACTTCTAGAAACTTTCAATTACTGATCTTCACACTCTTTTTCTTACTTTTCTTATTCACTTTTCTTTGAAATCTTATTTAACTTCTAGATACTTTCAATTACTGATCTTCACACTCTTTTTCTTACTTTTCTTATTCACTTTTCTTAGAAATCTTATTTAACTTCTAGATACTTTCAATTACTGATCTTCACACTCTTTTTCTTACTTTTCTTATTCACTTTTCTTAGAAATCTTATTTAACTTCTAGAAACTTTCAATTACTGATCTTCACACTCTTTTTCTTACTTTTCTTATTCACTTTTCTTAGAAATCTTATTTAACTTCTAGATACTTTCAATTACTGATCTTCACACTCTTTATCTTACTTTTCTTATTCACTTTTCTTAGAAATCTTATTCAACTTCTAGATACTTTCATTACTGATCTTCAATCTCTTTTTCTTACTTTTCTTATTCACTTTTCTTAGAAATCTTATCTAACTTCTAGATACTTTCAATTACTGATCTTCACACTCTTTTTCTTACTTTTCTTATTCACTTTTCTTAGAAATCTTATTTAACTTCTAGATACTTTCAATTACTGATCTTCAAACTCTTTTTCTTAATTTTCTTATTCACTTTTCTTAGAAATCTTATTTAACTTCTAGATACTTTCATTAACTAATCTTCACACTCTTTTTCTTACTTTTCTTATTCACTTTTCTTAGAAATCTTATTTAACTTCTAGATACTTTCATTAACTAATCTTCACACTCTTTTTCTTACTTTTCTTATTCACTTTTCTTAGAAATCTTATTTAACTTCCAGATACTTTCAATTACTGATCTTCAAACTATTTTTCTTACTTTTCTTATTCACTTTTCTTAGAAATCTTATTTAACTTCTAGATACTTTCAATTACTGATCTTCACACTCTTTTTCTTACTTTTCTTATTCACTTTTCTTAGAAATCTTATTTAACTTCTAGATACTTTCATTAACTAATCTTCACACTCTTTTTCTTACTTTTCTTATTCACTTTTCTTAGAAATCTTATTTAACTTCTAGATACTTTCAATTACTGATCTTCACACTCTTTTTCTTACTTTTCTTATTCACTTTTCTTAGAAATCTTATTTAACTTCTAGATACTTTCAATTACTGATCTTCACACTCTTTATCTTACTTTTCTTATTCACTTTTCTTAGAAATCTTATTTAACTTCTAGATACTTTCAATTACTGATCTTCACACTCTTTATCTTACTTGTTTTATTCACTTTTCTTAGAAATCTTATTTAACTTCTAGATACTTTCAATTACTGATCTTCACACTCTTTATCTTACTTTTCTTATTCACTTTTCTTAGAAATCTTATTTAACTTCTAGAAACTTTCAATTACTGATCTTCACACTCTTTATCTTACTTTTCTTATTCACTTTTCTTAGAAATCTTATTTAACTTCTAGATACTTTCATTAACTAATCTTCACACTCTTTTTCTTACTTTTCTTATTCACTTTTCTTAGAAATCTTATTTAACTTCAAGATACTTTCAATTACTTATCTTCAATCTCTTTTTCTTACTTTTCTTATTCACTTTTCTTAGAAATCTTATTTAACTTCTAGATACTTTCAATTACTGATCTTCACACTCTTTTTCTTACTTTTTTTATTCACTTTTCTTAGAGATCTTATTTAACTTCTAGATACTTTCAATTACTGATCTTCAATCTCTTTTTCTTACTTTTCTTTTTTACTTTTCTTAGAAATCTTATTAAACTTCTAGATACTTTCAATTACTGATCTTCACACTCTTTTTCTTACTTTTCTTATTCACTTTTCTTAGAAATCTTATTTAACTTCTAGATACTTTCAATTACTGATCTTCACACTCTTTTTCTTACTTTTCTTATTCACTTTTCTTAGAAATCTTATTTAACTTCTAGATACTTTCAATTACTGATCTTCACACTCTTTTTCTTACTTTTCTTATTCACTTTTCTTTGAAATCTTATTTAACTTCTAGATACTTTCAATTACTGATCTTCACACTCTTTATCTTACTTGTTTTATTCACTTTTCTTAGAAATCTTATTTAACTTCTAGATACTTTCAATTACTGATCTTCACACTCTTTATCTTACTTTTCTTATTCACTTTTCTTAGAAATCTTATTTAACTTCTAGATACTTTCAATTACTGATCTTCACACTCTTTATCTTACTTTTCTTATTCACTTTTCTTAGAAATCTTATTTAACTTCTAGATACTTTCAATTACTGATCTTCACACTCTTTATCTTACTTTTCTTATTCACTTTTCTTAGAAATCTTATTTAACTTCTAGATACTTTCAATTACTGATCTTCACACTCTTTTTCTTACTTTTTTTATTCACTTTTCTTAGAAATCTTATCTAACTTCTAGATACTTTCAATTATGATCTTCACACTCTTTTTCTTACTTTTCTTATTCACTTTTCTTAGAAATCTTATTTAACTTCTAGATACTTTCAATTACTGATCTTCACACTCTTTATCTTACTTTTCTTATTCACTTTTCTTAGAAATCTTATTTAACTTCTAGATACTTTCATTAACTAATCTTCACACTCTTTTTCTTACTTTTTTTATTCACTTTTCTTAGAAATCTTATCTAACTTCTAGATACTTTCAATTACTGATCTTCACACTCTTTTTCTTACTTTTCTTATTCACTTTTCTTAGAAATCTTATTTAACTTCAAGATACTTTCAATTACTTATCTTCAATCTCTTTTTCTTACTTTTCTTATTCACTTTTCTTAGAAATCTTATTTAACTTCTAGATACTTTCAATTACTGATCTTCACACTCTTTATCTTACTTTTTTTATTCACTTTTCTTAGAAATCTTATTTAACTTCTAGATACTTTCAATTACTGATCTTCACACTCTTTATCTTACTTTTCTTATTCACTTTTCTTAGAAATCTTATTTAACTTCTAGATACTTTCAATTACTGATCTTCACACTCTTTTTCTTACTTTTTTTATTCACTTTTCTTAGAAATCAAATTTAACTTCTAGATACTTTCAATTACTGATCTTCACACTCTTTTTCTTACTTTTCTTATTCACTTTTCTTAGAAATCTTATTTAACTTCAAGATACTTTCAATTACTGATCTTCAATCTCTTTTTCTTACTTTTCTTATTCACTTTTCTTAGAAATCTTATTTAACTTCTAGATACTTTCAATTACTGATCTTCACACTCTTTATCTTACTTTTTTTATTCACTTTTCTTAGAAATCTTATTTAACTTCTAGATACTTTCAATTACTGATCTTCACACTCTTTATCTTACTTTTCTTATTCATTTTTCTTAGAAATCTTATTTAACTTCTAGATACTTTCAATTACTGATCTTCACACTCTTTTTCTTACTTTTCTTATTCACTTTTCTTAGAAATCTTATTTAACTTCTAGATACTTTCAATTACTGATCTTCACACTCTTTATCTTACTTTTTTTATTCACTTTTCTTAGAAATCTTATTTAACTTCTAGATACTTTCAATTACTGATCTTCACACTCTTTTTCTTACTTTTCTTATTCACTTTTCTTTGAAATCTTATTTAACTTCTAGATACTTTCAATTACTGATCTTCACACTCTTTATCTTACTTGTTTTATTCACTTTTCTTAGAAATCTTATTTAACTTCTAGATACTTTCAATTACTGATCTTCACACTCTTTATCTTACTTTTCTTATTCACTTTTCTTAGAAATCTTATTTAACTTCTAGATACTTTCAATTACTGATCTTCACACTCTTTATCTTACTTTTCTTATTCACTTTTCTTAGAAATCTTATTTAACTTCTAGATACTTTCAATTACTGATCTTCACACTCTTTATCTTACTTTTCTTATTCACTTTTCTTAGAAATCTTATTTAACTTCTAGATACTTTCAATTACTGATCTTCACACTCTTTTTCTTACTTTTTTTATTCACTTTTCTTAGAAATCTTATCTAACTTCTAGATACTTTCAATTATGATCTTCACACTCTTTTTCTTACTTTTCTTATTCACTTTTCTTAGAAATCTTATTTAACTTCTAGATACTTTCAATTACTGATCTTCACACTCTTTATCTTACTTTTCTTATTCACTTTTCTTAGAAATCTTATTTAACTTCTAGATACTTTCATTAACTAATCTTCACACTCTTTTTCTTACTTTTTTTATTCACTTTTCTTAGAAATCTTATCTAACTTCTAGATACTTTCAATTACTGATCTTCACACTCTTTTTCTTACTTTTCTTATTCACTTTTCTTAGAAATCTTATTTAACTTCAAGATACTTTCAATTACTTATCTTCAATCTCTTTTTCTTACTTTTCTTATTCACTTTTCTTAGAAATCTTATTTAACTTCTAGATACTTTCAATTACTGATCTTCACACTCTTTATCTTACTTTTTTTATTCACTTTTCTTAGAAATCTTATTTAACTTCTAGATACTTTCAATTACTGATCTTCACACTCTTTATCTTACTTTTTTTATTCACTTTTCTTAGAAATCTTATTTAACTTCTAGATACTTTCAATTACTGATCTTCACACTCTTTTTCTTACTTTTTTTATTCACTTTTCTTAGAAATCAAATTTAACTTCTAGATACTTTCAATTACTGATCTTCACACTCTTTTTCTTACTTTTCTTATTCACTTTTCTTAGAAATCTTATTTAACTTCAAGATACTTTCAATTACTGATCTTCAATCTCTTTTTCTTACTTTTCTTATTCACTTTTCTTAGAAATCTTATTTAACTTCTAGATACTTTCAATTACTGATCTTCACACTCTTTATCTTACTTTTTTTATTCACTTTTCTTAGAAATCTTATTTAACTTCTAGATACTTTCAATTACTGATCTTCACACTCTTTATCTTACTTTTCTTATTCATTTTTCTTAGAAATCTTATTTAACTTCTAGATACTTTCAATTACTGATCTTCACACTCTTTTTCTTACTTTTCTTATTCACTTTTCTTAGAAATCTTATTTAACTTCTAGATACTTTCAATTACTGATCTTCACACTCTTTATCTTACTTTTTTTATTCACTTTTCTTAGAAATCTTATTTAACTTCTAGATACTTTCAATTACTGATCTTCACACTCTTTATCTTACTTTTCTTATTCACTTTTCTTAGAAATCTTATTTAACTTCTAGATACTTTCAATTACTGATCTTCACACTCTTTTTCTTACTTTTTTTATTCACTTTTCTTAGAAATCAAATTTAACTTCTAGATACTTTCAATTACTGATCTTCACACTCTTTATCTTACTTTTTTTATTCATTTTTCTTAGAAATCTTATTTAACTTCTAGATACTTTCAATTACTGATCTTCACACTCTTTTTCTTACTTTTCTTATTCACTTTTCTTAGAAATCTTATCTAACTTCTAGATACTTTCAATTATGATCTTCACACTCTTTTTCTTACTTTTCTTATTCACTTTTCTTAGAAATCTTATTTAACTTCTAGATACTTTCAATTACTGATCTTCACACTCTTTTTCTTACTTTTCTTATTCACTTTTCTTAGAAATCTTATTTAACTTCTAGATACTTTCAATTACTGATCTTCACACTCTTTTTCTTACTTTTTTTATTCACTTTTCTTAGAAATCTTATTTAACTTCTAGATACTTTCAATTACTGATCTTCACACTCTTTTTCTTACTTTTCTTATTCACTTTTCTTAGAAATCTTATTTAACTTCTAGATACTTTCAATTACTGATCTTCACACTCTTTTTCTTACTTTTTTTATTCACTTTTCTTAGAAATCTTATTTAACTTCTAGATACTTTCAATTACTGATCTTCACACTCTTTATCTTACTTTTCTTATTCACTTTTCTTAGAAATCTTATTTAACTTCTAGATACTTTCATTAACTAATCTTCACACTCTTTTTCTTACTTTTCTTATTCACTTTTCTTAGAAATCTTATTTAACTTCTAGATACTTTCAATTACTGATCTTCACACTCTTTATCTTACTTTTCTTATTCACTTTTCTTAGAAATCTTATTTAACTTCTAGATACTTTCAATTACTGATCTTCACACTCTTTATCTTACTTTTCTTATTCACTTTTCTTAGAAATCTTATTTAACTTCTAGATACTTTCAATTACTGATCTTCACACTCTTTTTCTTACTTTTCTTATTCACTTTTCTTAGAAATCTTATTTAACTTCTAGATACTTTCAATTACTGATCTTCACACTCTTTTTCTTACTTTTCTTATTCACTTTTCTTAGAAATCTTATTTAACTTCTAGAAACTTTCAATTACTGATCTTCACACTCTTTATCTTACTTTTCTTATTCACTTTTCTTAGAAATCTTATTTAACTTCTAGATACTTTCAATTACTGATCTTCACACTCTTTTTCTTACTTTTCTTATTCACTTTTCTTAGAAATCTTATTTAACTTCTAGAAACTTTCAATTACTGATCTTCACACTCTTTTTCTTACTTTTCTTATTCACTTTTCTTAGAAATCTTATTTAACTTCTAGATACTTTCAATTACTGATCTTCACACTCTTTTTCTTACTTTTCTTATTCACTTTTCTTAGAAATCTTATTTAACTTCTAGAAACTTTCAATTACTGATCTTCACACTCTTTTTCTTACTTTTCTTATTCACTTTTCTTAGAAATCTTATTTAACTTCTAGATACTTTCAATTACTGATCTTCACACTCTTTTTCTTACTTTTCTTATTCACTTTTCTTAGAAATCTTATTTAACTTCTAGAAACTTTCAATTACTGATCTTCACACTCTTTATCTTACTTGTTTTATTCACTTTTCTTAGAAATCTTATTTAACTTCTAGATACTTTCAATTACTGATCTTCACACTCTTTTTCTTACTTTTCTTATTCACTTTTCTTAGAAATCTTATTTAACTTCTAGAAACTTTCAATTACTGATCTTCACACTCTTTTTCTTACTTTTCTTATTCACTTTTCTTAGAAATCTTATTTAACTTCTAGATACTTTCAATTACTGATCTTCACACTCTTTATCTTACTTTTCTTATTCACTTTTCTTAGAAATCTTATTCAACTTCTAGATACTTTCATTACTGATCTTCAATCTCTTTTTCTTACTTTTCTTATTCACTTTTCTTAGAAATCTTATCTAACTTCTAGATACTTTCAATTACTGATCTTCACACTCTTTTTCTTACTTTTTTTATTCACTTTTCTTAGAAATCTTATTTAACTTCTAGATACTTTCAATTACTGATCTTCAAACTCTTTTTCTTAATTTTCTTATTCACTTTTCTTAGAAATCTTATTTAACTTCTAGATACTTTCAATTACTGATCTTCACACTCTTTATCTTACTTTTCTTATTCACTTTTCTTAGAAATCTTATTTAACTTCTAGATACTTTCAATTACTGATCTTCACACTCTTTATCTTACTTTTCTTATTCACTTTTCTTAGAAATCTTATTTAACTTCTAGTATTTGATACTTTCATTAACTAATCTTCACACTCTTTTTCTTACTTTTCTTATTCACTTTTCTTAGAAATCTTATTTAACTTCTAGATACTTTCAATTACTGATCTTCACACTCTTTTTCTTACTTTTCTTATTCACTTTTCTTAGAAATCTTATTTAACTTCTAGATACTTTCAATTACTGATCTTCACACTCTTTATCTTACTTTTCTTATTCACTTTTCTTAGAAATCTTATTTAACTTCTAGATACTTTCAATTACTGATCTTCACACTCTTTATCTTACTTGTTTTATTCACTTTTCTTAGAAATCTTATTTAACTTCTAGATACTTTCAATTACTGATCTTCACACTCTTTATCTTACTTTTCTTATTCACTTTTCTTAGAAATCTTATTTAACTTCTAGATACTTTCAATTACTGATCTTCACACTCTTTTTCTTACTTTTTTTATTCACTTTTCTTAGAAATCTTATTTAACTTCTAGATACTTTCAATTACTGATCTTCACACTCTTTTTCTTACTTTTCTTATTCACTTTTCTTAGAAATCTTATTTAACTTCTAGTATTTGATACTTTCAATTACTAATCTTCACACTCTTTTTCTTAATTTTCTTATTCACTTTTCTTAGAAATCTTATTTAACTTCTAGATACTTTCATTAACTAATCTTCACACTCTTTTTCTTAATTTTCTTATTCACTTTTCTTAGAAATCTTATTTAACTTCTAGATACTTTCATTAACTAATCTTCACACTCTTTTTCTTACTTTTCTTATTCACTTTTCTTAGAAATCTTATTTAACTTCTAGATACTTTCAATTACTGATCTTCACACTCTTTATCTTACTTTTCTTATTCACTTTTCTTAGAAATCTTATTTAACTTCAAGATACTTTCATTAACTAATCTTCAAACTCTTTTTCTTACTTTTCTTATTCACTTTTCTTAGAAATCTTATTTAACTTCTAGATACTTTCAATTACTGATCTTCAATCTCTTTTTCTTACTTTTCTTATTCACTTTTCTTAGAAATCTTATTTAACTTCTAGATACTTTCAATTACTGATCTTCACACTCTTTATCTTACTTTTCTTATTCACTTTTCTTAGAAATCTTATTTAACTTCTAGATACTTTCAATTACTGATCTTCACACTCTTTTTCTTACTTTTCTTATTCACTTTTCTTAGAAATCTTATTTAACTTCTAGTATTTGATACTTTCATTAACTAATCTTCAACCTCTTTTTCTTACTTTTCTTATTCACTTTTCTTAGAAATCTTATTTAACTTCTAGATACTTTCAATTACTGATCTTCACACTCTTTATCTTACTTTTCTTATTCACTTTTCTTAGAAATCTTATTTAACTTCTAGATACTTTCAATTACTGATCTTCACACTCTTTTTCTTACTTTTCTTATTCACTTTTCTTAGAAATCTTATTTAACTTCTAGTATTTGATACTTTCATTAACTAATCTTCACACTCTTTTTCTTACTTTTCTTATTCACTTTTCTTAGAAATCTTATTTAACTTCTAGATACTTTCAATTACTGATCTTCAATCTCTTTTTCTTACTTTTCTTATTCACTTTTCTTAGAAATCTTATTTAACTTCTAGATACTTTCAATTACTGATCTTCACACTCTTTTTCTTACTTTTCTTATTCACTTTTCTTAGAAATCTTATTTAACTTCTAGATACTTTCAATTATGATCTTCACACTCTTTTTCTTACTTTTCTTATTCACTTTTCTTAGAAATCTTATTTAACTTCTAGATACTTTCAATTACTGATCTTCACACTCTTTTTCTTACTTTTCTTATTCACTTTTCTTAGAAATCTTATTTAACTTCCAGATACTTTCAATTACTGATCTTCACACTCTTTATCTTACTTTTCTTATTCACTTTTCTTAGAAATCTTATTTAACTTCTAGATACTTTCATTAACTAATCTTCACACTCTTTTTCTTACTTTTCTTATTCACTTTTCTTAGAAATCTTATTTAACTTCTAGATACTTTCAATTATGATCTTCACACTCTTTTTCTTACTTTTCTTATTCACTTTTCTTAGAAATCTTATTTAACTTCTAGATACTTTCAATACTGATCTTCACACTCTTTTTCTTACTTTTCTTATTCACTTTTCTTAGAAATCTTATTTAACTTCCAGATACTTTCAATTACTGATCTTCACACTCTTTATCTTACTTTTCTTATTCACTTTTCTTAGAAATCTTATTTAACTTCTAGATACTTTCAATTACTGATCTTCACACTCTTTTTCTTACTTTTCTTATTCACTTTTCTTAGAAATCTTATTTAACTTCTAGATACTTTCAATTACTGATCTTCACACTCTTTTTCTTACTTTTCTTATTCACTTTTCTTAGAAATCTTATTTAACTTCTAGATACTTTCATTAACTAATCTTCACACTCCTTTTTCTTACTTTTCTTATTCACTTTTCTTAGAAATCTTATTTAACTTCTAGATACTTTCAATTACTGATCTTCACACTCTTTTTCTTACTTTTCTTATTCACTTTTCTTAGAAATCTTATTTAACTTCTAGATACTTTCATTAACTAATCTTCACACTCTTTTTCTTACTTTTCTTATTCACTTTTCTTAGAAATCTTATTTAACTTCTAGATACTTTCATTAACTAATCTTCACACTCTTTTTCTTACTTTTCTTATTCACTTTTCTTAGAAATCTTATTTAACTTCTAGATACTTTCAATTACTGATCTTCAAACTCTTTTTCTTACTTTTCTTATTCACTTTTCTTAGAAATCTTATTTAACTTCTAGATACTTTCAATTACTGATCTTCACACTCTTTTTCTTACTTTTCTTATTCACTTTTCTTAGAAATCTTATTTAACTTCTAGATACTTTCAATTACTGATCTTCACACTCTTTTTCTTACTTTTCTTATTCACTTTTCTTAGAAATCTTATTTAACTTCTAGATACTTTCAATTACTGATCTTCACACTCTTTATCTTACTTTTTTTATTCACTTTTCTTAGAAATCTTATTTAACTTCTAGATACTTTCAATTACTGATCTTCACACTCTTTTTCTTACTTTTCTTATTCACTTTTCTTAGAAATCTTATTTAACTTCTAGATACTTTCAATTACTGATCTTCACACTCTTTTTCTTACTTTTCTTATTCACTTTTCTTAGAAATCTTATTTAACTTCTAGATACTTTCAATTATGATCTTCACACTCTTTTTCTTACTTTTCTTATTCACTTTTCTTAGAAATCTTATTTAACTTCTAGATACTTTCAATTACTGATCTTCACACTCTTTTTCTTACTTTTCTTATTCACTTTTCTTAGAAATCTTATTTAACTTCCAGATACTTTCAATTACTGATCTTCACACTCTTTATCTTACTTTTCTTATTCACTTTTCTTAGAAATCTTATTTAACTTCTAGATACTTTCATTAACTAATCTTCACACTCTTTTTCTTACTTTTCTTATTCACTTTTCTTAGAAATCTTATTTAACTTCTAGATACTTTCAATTACTGATCTTCACACTCTTTTTCTTACTTTTCTTATTCACTTTTCTTAGAAATCTTATTTAACTTCTAGATACTTTCATTAACTAATCTTCACACTCTTTTTCTTACTTTTTCTTATTCACTTTTCTTAGAAATCTTATTTAACTTCTAGATACTTTCAATTACTGATCTTCACACTCTTTTTCTTACTTTTCTTATTCACTTTTCTTAGAAATCTTATTTAACTTCTAGATACTTTCATTAACTAATCTTCACACTCTTTTTCTTACTTTTCTTATTCACTTTTCTTAGAAATCTTATTTAACTTCTAGATACTTTCAATTACTGATCTTCACACTCTTTATCTTACTTTTTTTATTCACTTTTCTTAGAAATCTTATTTAACTTCTAGATACTTTCAATTACTGATCTTCAATCTCTTTATCTTACTTTTTTTATTCACTTTTCTTAGAAATCTTATTTAACTTCTAGATACTTTCAATTACTGATCTTCACACTCTTTTTCTTACTTTTCTTATTCACTTTTCTTAGAAATCTTATTTAACTTCTAGATACTTTCAATTACTGATCTTCACACTCTTTTTCTTACTTTTCTTATTCACTTTTCTTAGAAATCTTATTTAACTTCTAGATACTTTCAATTACTGATCTTCACACTCTTTTTCTTACTTTTCTTATTCACTTTTCTTAGAAATCAAATTTAACTTCTAGATACTTTCATTAACTAATCTTCACACTCTTTTTCTTACTTTTTCTTATTCACTTTTCTTAGAAAATCTTATTTAACTTCTAGATACTTTCAATTACTGATCTTCACACTCTTTATCTTACTTTTTTTATTCACTTTTCTTAGAAATCTTATTTAACTTCTAGATACTTTCAATTACTGATCTTCAATCTCTTTATCTTACTTTTTTTATTCACTTTTCTTAGAAATCTTATTTAACTTCTAGATACTTTCAATTACTGATCTTCACACTCTTTTTCTTACTTTTCTTATTCACTTTTCTTAGAAATCTTATTTAACTTCTAGATACTTTCAATTACTGATCTTCACACTCTTTTTCTTACTTTTCTTATTCACTTTTCTTAGAAATCTTATTTAACTTCTAGATACTTTCAATTACTGATCTTCACACTCTTTTTCTTACTTTTCTTATTCACTTTTCTTAGAAATCTTATCTAACTTCTAGATACTTTCAATTACTGATCTTCAATCTCTTTTTCTTACTTTTCTTATTCACTTTTCTTAGAAATCTTATTTAACTTCTAGTATTTGATACTTTCATTAACTAATCTTCACACTCTTTTTCTTACTTTTCTTATTCACTTTTCTTAGAAATCTTATTTAACTTCTAGATACTTTCAATTACTGATCTTCAATCTCTTTTTCTTACTTTTCTTATTCACTTTTCTTAGAAATCTTATTTAACTTCTAGATACTTTCAATTACTGATCTTCAATCTCTTTTTCTTACTTTTCTTATTCACTTTTCTTAGAAATCTTATTTAACTTCTAGATACTTTCAATTACTGATCTTCACACTCTTTTTCTTACTTTTCTTATTCACTTTTCTTAGAAATCTTATTTAACTTCTAGATACTTTCAATTACTGATCTTCACACTCTTTTTCTTACTTTTCTTATTCACTTTTCTTAGAAATCTTATTTAACTTCTAGATACTTTCAATTACTGATCTTCAATCTCTTTTTCTTACTTTTCTTATTCACTTTTCTTAGAAATCTTATTTAACTTCTAGATACTTTCAATTACTGATCTTCACACTCTTTTTCTTACTTTTTTTATTCACTTTTCTTAGAAATCTTATTTAACTTCTAGATACTTTCAATTACTGATCTTCAAACTCTTTTTCTTACTTTTCTTATTCACTTTTCTTAGAAATCTTATTTAACTTCTAGATACTTTCAATTACTGATCTTCACACTCTTTTTCTTACTTTTCTTATTCACTTTTCTTAGAAATCTTATTTAACTTCTAGATACTTTCATTAACTAATCTTCAAACTCTTTTTCTTACTTTTCTTATTCACTTTTCTTAGAAATCTTATTTAACTTCTAGATACTTTCAATTACTGATCTTCACACTCTTTTTCTTACTTTTCTTATTCACTTTTCTTAGAAATCTTATTTAACTTCTAGATACTTTCAATTACTGATCTTCACACTCTTTTTCTTACTTTTTTTTATTCACTTTTCTTAGAAATCTTATTTAACTTCTAGATACTTTCAATTACTGATCTTCACACTCTTTTTCTTACTTTTTTTATTCACTTTTCTTAGAAATCTTATTTAACTTCTAGATACTTTCAATTACTGATCTTCACACTCTTTTTCTAACTTTTTTTATTCACTTTTCTTAGAAATCTTATTTAACTTCTAGTATTTGATACTTTCATTAACTAATCTTCACACTCTTTATCTTACTTTTCTTATTCACTTTTCTTAGAAATCTTATTTAACTTCTAGATACTTTCAATTACTGATCTTCACACTCTTTATCTTACTTTTCTTATTCACTTTTCTTAGAAATCTTATTTAACTTCTAGATACTTTCAATTACTGATCTTCACACTCTTTATCTTACCTTTTTTTATTCACTTTTCTTAGAAATCTTATTTAACTTCTAGTATTTGATACTTTCATTAACTAATCTTCACACTCTTTTTCTTACTTTTCTTATTCACTTTTCTTAGAAATCTTATTTAACTTCTAGATACTTTCAATTACTGATCTTCAATCTCTTTTTCTTACTTTTCTTATTCACTTTTCTTAGAAATCTTATTTAACTTCTAGATACTTTCAATTACTGATCTTCACACTCTTTTTCTTACTTTTCTTATTCACTTTTCTTAGAAATCTTATTTAACTTCTAGATACTTTCAATTACTGATCTTCACACTCTTTATCTTACTTTTCTTATTCACTTTTCTTAGAAATCTTATTTAACTTCTAGATACTTTCAATTACTGATCTTCACACTCTTTTTCTTACTTTTTTTATTCACTTTTCTTAGAAATCTTATTTAACTTCTAGATACTTTCAATTATGATCTTCACACTCTTTTTCTTACTTTTCTTATTCACTTTTCTTAGAAATCAAATTTAACTTCTAGATACTTTCAATTACTGATCTTCACACTCTTTTTCTTACTTTTCTTATTCACTTTTCTTAGAAATCTTATTTAACTTCTAGATACTTTCAATTACTGATCTTCAATCTCTTTTTCTTACTTTTCTTATTCACTTTTCTTAGAAATCAAATTTAACTTCTAGATACTTTCAATTACTGATCTTCACACTCTTTTTCTTACTTTTCTTATTCACTTTTCTTAGAAATCTTATTTAACTTCCAGATACTTTCAATTACTGATCTTCACACTCTTTATCT